>VMDO01013523.1:0-57880 GCA_007922755.1 Pedetes capensis
CTATTGTCAGTGCTTCTCTGCTGTTCATAGGGTTTTCAATGGCAGATTGATTTTTGGGAGGGGGTTGCCAGGTCCTTCTCCCAGCCTACAGTTTCTGGTGTTCCCAGGCGGTCTCCCATCCAGGTACTAACCAGGCTCGGCCCTGCTTAGCTTCTGAGATCTGACGGGATTGGATGCCACAGGGCTATAGCTGCAGGCCATATATATATATATATATATATATATATATATATATATATATATATATATGTTTAATATTTTTTGCAGTACTGAGGGTTGAAACCAGGGCCTTGGACAAGCCTTGCAAGCATTCTACTACTGAGATTCACCCTCATCCCATTTTTTATTTTGAGACACGTTTTTATTAAATTACGCAGGCTACCTCTGGCCTCGAACTTGTGATTCTCTTTCCTCCACTTCCCAAGTCACTAGGATTATAGGCATGCACCACCAGGCTGAGTTATAATAAAATTTTTAATATCAGCTCTTCTCGTGGTCCTGTAGTAGTATCTAACTTAATTTTCAGTTTCTTGATGGTTCAATGATATTAGATACATATTTTTTGTACTTATTGGCCATCTGGAAATTTTCTTTTGTATTTATTCATGTACTTTGCATATTTTTGCAGTGGATGCTACCTTGTACACCCTTTGAAAATGTCCAATATGAAATCAGCATTTTTCTCTCTAAATAACAAGAAGAAAAGGAGACAGCCACTATGTTAGTTCAAATTTGGTACAGCACATGTACAAAATGTAACATTTAGGTTTCTAATAACAAGGAAAATTCTTAAGATACTACTTTACTACAAAAAAAGCATAAAATATTGACAGTAAAGGATTATAAGAAACTACATAAGCACACAAAGATATTATCAAAGGCTTTACATTAAACTCCAACATATGCAACAAAAATAAATTTGGCTTACTTTGGTTAAGATCTGAGCATCCTTGTATTGACTTCTTTTCTGCCTTAGAAACACTTGAGAAAATTCCAAGATGTTGCAGTGTGTCTCTGTGCTTAATCATACCTATCTTATGTACAAAAGTTGTTCAATTTAATTAACTCATGTGTGTCTGCATCCATAGCACCCTAGTATCCTATCCCACCTGGTCTCAGGAACTAAGCAGGGTCAGTCTGGTTAGTTCTTGGGAAGGAGACTGCCTGGGAACACTAGGTCCTTCCTACAGGCTAAGGAGAAGGACCTGGCAATCTACTCTCGAAAGAACCCACCGTTGAAAACCCTATGAATAGCAGAGGAACACTGGCAATAGTGGCAGGCATGGCACAGTGTTGGAGTGTTTCATTCTGTTGTACATAGTGTCTCCATGAGTTGGATCTGACTCAATGGCACCTGAAAACAACAGCAACAAAGTCATATGCAAGACACATACCTATGCTCAGACTTTTTTAAGAGTTTGGTTCCCACATGTAGATAATTTGTAAGGAAATCACTGTGGCAAAATAAAAGAATTATGGTGAGAGATTGGACTAGCACAAATAAAGCAAATGACAGCTCATAAAGATCATATAACCTACACTAATGATTTCAAATATAATTTTTGTGTCACAATTGAAAAATATCGAATATAGGGTGGTATTTGAAATATAAAACAACATATAAATGTAAAGTGGAACTTGTTTACTTCGGGAAATTTAGGTAATTTAGAATTGCAAAATATTATTAGAATGTAACAAGATTATAAAAGAAATAATCATGTTAAGTAATGAAGAGCTAGAATACTATTTTAAATGTATTTTAATACATTTAGAAGGTGAAGTCTAAAGGAGGATATTGTCAACATGTTGCCAAATAACACAAATGCTGGTGGGGCTGCAGGGGCCGCTGGTGGGACTGTAATTTATATAGACATTGTGGGAATCAGTAAGGAGGTTCCACAGAAAACTAAAGATTCAACTGCTGTATGATCCAGCTTTTACCACTCCTAGGTATATACTCAAAGAAATACAAGTCATGATACCATACAGACACCGCACCCCCATGTTTCTTGGGGAGCTGTTTATAAAAGGCAAACTATTGAATCAGTACTAGATACCTGTCAACCGACAAACATTTAAAAATGTGATATATAACCAAAGAATGGTAATTATACAAATGGGCTAGAAAATTCATGTAATATTACTGACAAGGTAAAAAGATAGATCACTACAGAAAAAGTTTCGACCTTGAACATAATTGGGATCCAAGGATATATAGGAAAATATTCCCACAAAAAGACATGCAAATAGAAGAGAGGCCTTTGGCGGTAGGGTGGGACAAGGGGAGGAGGTACACAAGAGGATAAGGGGGAACTTATTTGTGCAATGTAAAATGAAATGCATATATGAAAATGTCACAATGATATGCATGTCAGAATGAAACACATTAAGGTATACAATAAAAATTTCCAGTAAAAATTGTGGTATATATACATAATGGAAATTTGTTCAACTGTAAAGAAGAACGAAATTATGTCATTTTCATGGAAATGGATGTGACTATAGATCATTATTTTAAGCAAAATAAGCAGACTCAGAAAGATAACCGTATGTTTTTTCTCATATGGAGAAGCTAGATCTAACTTCTATACATTTTTGGTAGGTGGGATTGATTAGAATCTGACTCATAGCGATCCTTATAGGGTTTCCAATGGCTGATTGTTTTGAGATAGTTTTGTGAGTAGATTGCCACATTTTTGCAGTGCTGGAGATCAAACCTGGATCCTCTGCCAAATGAAGAAGCAAGAATGTCTGGTAAAGGAGTTTAATTAGAATTTAATTTTGAAATTCAGGAACTACAGAGCAGGAACTACAGAGCAGGGCTCTGCCAAGTGAGCTAAACTCCAGCTCAGATAGATAGGTAGATAGACAGACAGACAGACAGACAGACAGACAGACAGACAGACAGACAGATAGATGTACCTATAAATACACATATATGTGTATGTGAGATACATTTAGTGAGCAGAAGGCAATAATAGGATGAGGTGGGAATAACATGAGAAGATAATGAGGGAGTAAATAAGAACAAATTACATGATATAATTTGTGGAAATACCATAATAAACTCTTCATATTGTATACTGATTAAAACAATAGTAAACTAAGAAAGAAAACTTTTTTTGAGTGGAAATAATAGTCTAGGCAATGCATTATAGAATGATTTATTAGAGTTGCTTGGCAGATAATATTGAATTCTTCCAGAGCACTGCCAGTTAGGTTATTAAAATCTAGATTAAGTTGAAATTATCTATGGATTAAAATTCATAAATATTAATGAGTGATTGGGTAAAGCCAACTGACATAGCAGTTGGGTAGCAGATAGTGGTAAATGAAGGGGAAGAATTTTTGGTAAGATAGGAAAGGAGAGACGACGAGTTAAATTATTCAGGTATTCAAGAACAGTTTCTTGTTTAAAGATTAAATATTATGGTCTTGGGAAGTATGAGACATAAATAAAATCTTAGAGATAATATATTGATATTTCAAGTCATGAGAAGAACTAATAGTGTCCAGGAGAGATTTTATGTACAAATGCATGCATGCATTTAGTAGATAATGACAATAAAATGGGAATAAACTCAGGATGTTGAAGAAAACATCAGAAGTGAGCCAAAAACTTCAATAAGTGAAATTCTGCCTGATCACATAGCTACTTTAGACAATGGTAGGGACTTTGGATTTTATCCAAAGAGTGTTACAGGAAGCTACTAGAAGATTACAAGTGGATTTCCTACTGGATCTAATTTGCATTTTAAATAGGTATTCTGTCTCTGGCTGCTTTGTGGAGCATGAAAATCAGTGGGCCGTATTACAAGTGGGCAACTATGTTAGAAGAGAATTGCTATGTCTTAGATGAGGGAAAACAATGGCTGCAAAGGGGTTTAGTATTAGGTATGAAATAAAGTTCAGAATCTGTTATGGAGGTGGAGCAAATAGGGCTAACTTAGATAATTATTCTGATATTTGTGAGAAAAAGAAATCAAGAGTGAATTCTGAGTTTTCAGCTTCTACATAAGTAATAGTTGAAGTGTCAGCCTTTGAAAAAGCAAGAATGTTTGGTAGAGGAGTTTAATTAGAATTTAATTTTGGAATTCCTATTTTTCCATCTAAATGAAGATGTTAAAAAGATAGTTGACTAGATAAATCTGGGATTTAATGAAGAGCTCACGGCTGAAGATGTTAATTAGAGACCATACTTAGAATTTATCTAAGTCATGGGTTTGAGCAAGGTGGCCCAGATAATGAATGTGTAGAGAGATCAGAATAGTCATGAGAGGCTCTGGCAAATAGAATGATAATTATGACAATGCTATTTATGTATGGGGCACTGGAAACATTCTACCAATATAACATTCTACCAATATACCACTTCTGTTGTCTTCCACTAAGAATATCTGTTGAACGTTTGTTGGTTAATAGGAAGTGACCACATTGCTATATGTGTTCGGCATTTTCCCATAAAATCTTCGCAATGTTTTGTTTCTATTATCTTTCTGAGGGATGGGGGAGGTACCTGGAGTTAAACTCAGGACCTCACCCATGTTTTTGCAATCATGCTACCACTGAGCCGCAACCAAGTCTATTTTTCACTTTTTATTTTGAGATAGGGTCTTCCTAAGTTATGCAATCTGCCTCAAGCATGCGATCCTCCTGCCTCTACTTCCAGAGTCACTGGTACTACAGGCCACCCTTCCTGGCTACTTCTTTCCTTTTTCTTTGAGCATATAGCTTTTTTGGTCTTCTTCTTGCTTCTTCTACAATGAAATAACCAGTATCAGTGATGTTACATATAGAGGTTTCTATGTAATTCTCCCCTCACATGTCTGTCAGCTTGTTGTGCTATGGGGCTTGCGTGTTGCTATGATGTTGAAAACTATGCCATCAGTTTTTCAGATATCATCAGGTCTACACCTGGTGGACAAAGACCAGCTGAGCTTCTAGACTAGGACCAGGGAGAATGATCCAACAGTCCACTCCCCCTAAAATCAGCCATTGAAAACCACATGAATAGTAGAGAAATACTGTCAAATATAGTGCCAGAAAATGAGTGCCCCCTGACTGGAAGGCATTTAAGAAATGAGTGGGGAAGGGTTGCCTCCTCAAACTGGAGTCAACCTTAATGACTGGAATGGAATAAAGCCCTTAGGATCTCCTTTTGTTGATGTGGCACAATTCAAAATGAGGAGAAACACAGCAACTGTAGCATTAGATTCAAACATCAAAAGATCATGTGGATGGCACAGTGTCTGGTAGTGTTTCATTCTGCTGTACTTAGTGACACTATGAGTTGGATTCAACTCCATGGCACCTAACAACAAAAAAAGTTTTCCAGGAGACTCAGATTTCTCAGTGGCTCATTTACTATCTGGACTTCTTGAAATTTCTTATTCACATGAAACAGCTGATCTAATTATTATTTTCAAATGCATATGAGGAATGCTTACACATTTCAAACAAGTATTTTCACTAAACTTAAACATAATTTCTCTTCTAATTTTTATTATTGAAATCCTACATTTAATACCAGCTATGTCAGACATGTACAGTTTTAAAATTAACTTTAATAATTATTTTTCAGTATGGTGCAGTTGAACCCAAAATTTGAGCATGCTAGGAAAGTGGTCTAACACTGACCTGCACCCCCAGGCCCTTTTTCATTTTTCATTTTGAGATAGTCTTGCTAAGTTGTGCAGGTTGCCTCTGGCCAGAAACTTGAGATCTTTCTGCTTCCTTGTCCCAAGTTACTTGTGTGAGCCACAGTACTTAACTATGAAATTAATGCATATAAGGGCCCTATTTGATGCATATAAGGGCCCTATTCAGTGCATATAATGGCTAAGGGAAAATGTGTATAGAAAATAGTGAGCATGGAAGGAAATGAAAAGCAAGATAAGTTTTATAGAATCATCTGAAGCTATTCAAACGATGCTGATCTGAAGTGAAAGTGCTCAAAACACTGTTCCATCACCCATGACCTAGTTCTAAAGTTTAATAACCCAGTTTTATTGATGCTTCCAATAACATGCTTCATTTACTCTTTGATAACAGGCAGCTAAAAAATGTCAAGAAGGAGGCTCTGTGTTCAATATATCATATGTGATTTTAGTTGAGGAAAACACCGGTATTGATTACCATTGTGCTTTGTGGCTGTATGTTAATGTTATTATGTCTTAAATGCAGTGCAGTAGATATTTACATAATAAATTCATTCATCCAGTTCATTCATCTGCTCACTCTGAGTCCTTATATTGCTACATTGTTACTCTCTTTACTCAGTGTCTGCTGTATCCTACCTTCATTACTTTGGCCATATTTCACATTTTAATATGTCTCCATTTCATGGTTGCAATATAAATTAATTCCATCCTAGAAATATTCAATAGTCACAGTGAATATCTACTACCTGCTTATACTTTATCTGCTTCCACAGTTGTAGCTCTATTTGCTATTTTCAGAATTCTTAAACTTCATTGTTAGTGAAGGAGTGCCCCTGTGATCTTCAGAACTTGGAATTTAGAATTTAAAAAGAAGAGCTTCCATTATCTTTCCTTTGTAAAAGTGACTTACTAAAATTTACTTCACATGCCATTATAATTTTCCCACTTTAAGGTGCACAATTCAATGGCTTTTAAACATATTTACAGAGTTATGCACCTATTATTCCAATCAGTTGTAGAATATTTTCATTGTACACAAAGGAACCTCATATCTCTCAGCCAGTTCGTATTTTAAATACAATAAAAATTGAACAGTGAAGCAATATAGAAGTATGGATTTAGAAGAGGGATGAGGCGGTTTGCAATTACAGATAATGACAGTCATGCCCCCCTGGTGGCAGATCCCGGCAGATATCAGAGGATACACAAGGTAGAGCCTGGTTAGTCCTTGAATGTGAGACCTTCTGGGAATGAGTGCTGTAGGCTTGAGAAGAGGACTCACAGCCCACTCCTGTCAGCTATCCAAAACCCTATGAATACCTGAGAAGCACTAACACAGTGCTGGGCATGGCACAGTGTCAGGTAGTGTTTCATTCTGTTGTACAGAGGGTCACTAGGAGTCAGACCTAACCCATGGTCACCTAACAACAAAAGCAAGACGGTTAAAGAGGTAATATTTGAGTCAAGATTTGAAAAAGGTGAATTAGTCATGAGTTTTTTTTTTCTGTTTTTTTTTTTTCACTATTAGAGGTAGAAACCTAGGCCTTACATATGGAAGGCAAGTGCCTATCAGATACTAACACATCCCTCCTCTCCTTTTTTATATTCTGTTTTGAGACAGGATCTCACTAAGTTGTGCAAGCTGCCTCTGGCCTCAAACTTGTGATTCTCCTGTCTCAGCCTCTAGAGTCACTGGGATTACCCACCTTGGTCACAGCATCCAATTTAGTCTTTATTTATTTGTTTATTTACAGTGAGATAGAATTTTTAAGTTTCCTTTGTAATCTTGCAAAAATATTTCAGGTGTGAAAACTCTTGATAAAACAGGACTGAAATCTTCTCCCTATACTTTTAGTAAGGTGTCTTATAATTGTAGTTTTCTACTCTAGAGTATTTTTTTCTGATGTTAAACATGGACATGCTCTATTATTACCAGTAATAATGATGGTAGTGACAATAAAAACATAACATATGGGTTTTAGCAGTTATCTCCTCTCACGTTTCCAAGAAAAAAATCACTACGCAATGTAAAGATTCCCATTCCTACAGGCTAATGACACAGCACTAATTCTGCTTATAAATGCGCTTGCAGTGATGGATAAGAGCCTGCCATCTCCCTTCCCAGTAGCTTCTGATATTGATGTGGTACATGTGTCTCTGTGATGAGGAGCATACAGAGAGTGATGCTTCATTACCCCCGTTCATCTCACCCTTAAGTCTCTGTCATACATAAAGTGCACAAGATGAAAGGGGTTAACAGGCTCCAACTGCCCTGGCAGACACTACGTGCATAATGGGCAGCGTAATCCTCTCCTTCTAACTTAAAAATGCCTGTAGCAATTAGTTCTCTTCTAATTATTATTCTTTTGCAGATGTGCACATAGGATTTTTGTTCAAGGAATGTTCCCAAAGGAATTAGGATTTGATAAGCTCTTGTCCCTGAAAAGTCACTTGTAACTGTGATTACCTTAAGCACATAGTTTAATTGTTGCTAACATTGCCAAATAGTGCTTTGTGGTTTATTTATACAATGCCACCAGATAGTATGCATTCAAATGCTAGATGTATTCTATGACAACAAATAATTAACAAGCAACAGCATATATCCTCATCCAGTTTAGGTAATGAAAACAACCTTTTCCTTGGAAGATTTCTGTGTGCCTGTTCACAAAGATTGTGCTTCCTTGACCACTTTCTCCATAGCCACTAATCCTGAGTGTTTTGTTAATCATTTTTCCCCTCTAGCTCCTCCTCCTTGTTTTTTTTTTTAATTACTTAATTAATTAATTAATTTGGAGATGATGAGGGTTGACCTCCAGTGCCTGGTACTAGGCAATCACTTTATCACTGAGCTACATCATCCCAAGTCTTTTTTTTTTTTTTTTCTAATGTTCATTTTGAGACTGAGTCTTGCTAACTTGGACACGCTGCCTCTAGCTTAGAATCAGAGTTCCTTTTGCCTCAGCCACTTCAATCACTGGGATTATAAGTAGGCACCCCTGTACCTGCTGAACTCATTTTCTATCCAGTATTATATTGTCATTTATATATGTCAGTAAATAATGTTTGTTATTTTCTGTTTTTCTTTACACAGTCCTACTCCATGCAAATTTTGAATTTAATTTTGTGCACATACCATTTCGACATTTGTCTATGTTGAAATAGATCTGTTTACCTATAAACATATACATATATTTGCAATGAAATAAGCCAAATCAATATATATGTAGTTTGTATGTTCTAAAATACATATGTAACTTCATACATCAAATAGTGCCAATGATCAGCTTTACTGAGTCATTGTAAAACAATATTTTTCAGACCATAGTAGCAAATTTGTACCATCAGCAATCCATGAGATGTATATCACTCTTTATACTTTGGCAGTATCCTATTCTTTGCAATAAATTTAGTTGTTTGTTTTTTAAGTAAAGTTTATATAACATTATGCAGCCAACTATCAAGTAACATAAATGACATGACTTTTCTTATCTTTGAAATTATAGGTTTTCATAATGCTAGTGGACATTCACTTTAAAAAAGAAAATTTAATTTTACTTTCCTTGCCATTCCTCCTCCCTTTTTTTCTACTGCTCTTAGATTGCTATGTGAAGAAATATGAGTCTTTTTGCTCTCTCACTCTTACATTGTGGCACCACAATGCATGGAAAGAAAATTGGCAATGGATAAAGAAAACATCCATGTGAGTCAGAGTTCTGCAAGCCTTGGGCAAGTCACCCAATCTTTCATTAACTCATCCAACTCATGAAAGGAAAAGAACAGGGAAAGTAATGCAGCCTATTAATAATCATGCTTCTTGTTAACACTGGAAATACCACATTGTGAAGCCTAGCAGAGTGCCCAGCACATTTCAGGCAATTAATAAAAGGTAGTTAATATTTTTATTATGCAGAACTCATAAACATGATGATGATTTCACCTTCATATATTTTTTTCTTTTCTTACTTTTTTTGAGACAGGGTCTCACAGTACAGCCAGGCTGGCCCTAAATATGTGATCCTCCTGCCTCAATTTCCCCAGTGCTGAGATTATAGGTGTGGGCAACCACAAGGTTCAGTCTCATATATTATATTGCCAATTTCATTTCTCCATGTCCTTTATTATTTGATTTTATTTCATCCTTTCAAAAGTAGATTTGTAATTGGCTAATTTTTCACTTTAAATATTTTAAAATATGACATTGTCATAATCGAAATTTCTTTAAAAATCTGTTTGCAGTGAAAATCCCAATATTTTCACTTATCTCTGTTTCCCACACTTATGTTAGATGTTTTGTTAAGTTTGAAGTAATTGATAGGAAAAAGTTCTCATTTTAAAATGAGAAAAATACATTGTGCATGGATATATGATTTCTGAAAGACAATAAAAGAAAATTGCTTGGATTTAACCTTTCTTGTTGCATAAATAATGAGAACTCTGTTGAAATGGTAGATTAAATAAATGTTTCAAGAAGCAGCTACAAATAGTAAATTACATGTGACTATACTGAATGTGGTGTTTGGTCCAAGTTGTACTTGAGGCTGCAACAATGGGCTTAAATATAAAAAAAGATCCTGTGCCTGGCACAGAATCGAAGAGTGTTTCCTTCTGTTGTATATAGGGTTGATATGAGTTGGACCCAAATTAACATCACCTAACAACAACAACAATTTGAGTCTATATGAAAAAAAAATCTGACTGCTAGATTTTAGTCAAACAAGACAATATATGAAAAGCAGATGGAAGGGGTTGTGAAAGGGATATTGTTAAAGGACTGAGGGACATCTTAGAAGATAATGCAGCCAGAGTTTTAATACTAGGAACTCAGAAGAATATCAAACCATAGTCACTCATGTAGAGTGAAGATACTGGTACTCAGATCTGTCTGTACCTAAGCCCCTTCAGTGCCTGTGGAGGTCAGAAGTGTTCAGAGGTGACCAAGAAACATGAGATGTTACCCACTCCATCTGTAATTCATTGTCATAGACATTGTCCTATAGTCATGAAGAGATGAAGTCTCTTCTCTCTGAAATGGAAGGGGAGAGTGTGGTGGTAGAAATGAAGCTGAAAAGATCACTGGAGGAGGAATTGAATGAAAGGTTCACATGTCTGACTTCCCAATGCCTAGGGTCATTGCTTTTGGAAGACCAAGAAAACACTTCACATTAGCATTTGCCAAAATGTATCCCTTGTTACAACATTATGATAGCAGGCAAAATAAACTTCTTAGTGGCCACTCTAAATCATAATAAAGTGAATTACTAGCAATTCACAAATTGTTGTTGTTAGGTGCCATCGCGTTGGATCTGATTCACAGCTATTCTCATAGAGTTTTCAATGGCTGAGTTTTTAGAGAGTGCTTCAGGAGTGGATTCCCAGGTCCTTCCCTCATTTTTGTGGTGCTGGGGATCAAATCCAGGTCCTCAGAGAGTGCGCAGTAGCCCTCTACCCAATGAGCTAAAACCCAGCCCTCATAAATATTTAGTAAAAAATTTAGAGTTCATAATAAACTTTGAAAAAATGTTGATTAATCAGATACTATGATGCACTTTGACTAAAATCTATTAAAAATCAATATATACACACAATCACACACACATTAATATTGTCTCACATTCAATTCATAGGAAAGAAAATATACAAGACAGCATTGTGAGACTTTTTATGGAAATGAGTTAAACTACTTCATTGTTTATTTTGATGAAATAGTAATTCACATATGTTAGAAAATAAATATTGTGATTATAATAGAAAATATCCACAATAGATAATTTATAAGGAACTAGCTATGGACTGAATTGTATCCCCCCAAATTCACATTGAAGTCCTAATGCTCATTACTATTTTGGGAGAACATCCCCATAAGAAATAATTAAAAGTCAAATGAGATCATAAAGGATGGGGCCCTAATTCTCTCTCTCTCGATCCCTCCCTCCCTCTCTCTCCCTCTTTTTCTCGCATCTGTACACACGTATGCACACCCCCCTACACACACACGTGTGAGGACATAGTGAGAAGGTAACTGTCAACAGTTTAAAAAGAAAGCTCTCACCAGAAATAGACCATACAGACAGTGTGATGTTGGATTTTCAGTTTCTACAACCATGAGAAGTACATTTCTGCCAAGACACCCATGTCAATTTATTTTGTCAGGTCATCACAAGTGGCCTAAAACAGAACTAAATTATAATGTAGAGAGAATAAAATAAAAATACTTCTATACTGAAAAATGTTACGGGATTAAAATATCAATAATATATACCATTTTTAAATTCTAACTGCATGTCCATGCCTACCTACCTGAGGTAACACCATTATTCTTCTCATTTTACTGCTGTGGAAGTAGAGATAAGGAGAATATAAGTAACTGGTCCAAATTTGCTTGTACACTGAGGGGTATAGGGGAGCCAATGTTCTTAAGTTGGGTGATTTGGCTCAGAAATCTATTGTCTTACCCAGTTTTCTATACTTACAAGTGAATGAGGGTCTTTACATTATTCATGTCATGAAATTCCCCCAGTAATACTTTTCCTTTACTTGAAAGTTTTTGGAATAATCTCTTGGGTAATTAAAAAGACAAAATCTTCAGCGTAGTTTATGGACCACATAAGAAATAATTCTCATTACTTCTCTTAGATGATCAATTATTTGTAATACTAAATTAAATGTGTGACTAGTTTTTAAAACATATACTTTTTATTAAGAATATAAACTAACCTAGGCTATGAATATTAAAGTGATTCCATATGCAGTGTTTTCTAAAAGCAACTGACAGAGAAATTCCATTTCTTAAAGTTTAGTGTGTACAAAATCATCTATCTAGAAAGGAGACTTGCTTACATTATACTAACTATTTGGTCCTCTTATATTCTGGGCCCCATGTCTGCAAGTGTTTCATTCATTTTTATGTTGCATTTGATTTTGTATCTGTAATGTTGTGCTAATATTTTCTTTGATTCTTGCCAATCAAAGTAGAAGAGCAATTATTATGTATATCTGAGAAAACTGTTGTTGAAAGATACTGTATATGTATTATTTAATTAATTATTTCTTTACTTTTATTGGTCCTAGAGATTGAATCCTAGGGCTGGGGTTTAGCTCAGTTGGTGCACCCAAAAAATGGGGGAAGGATGTGGCAATCTACTCCCTAAAAAAATCCCAAAACAATCAGCTATTGAAAACCCTTTGAGGGTACTGTGAGTTAGACTTGACTGGTAACAACAACAACAACAACAATAGGGATTGAACCCAGGGCCTTGTCCATAGGAGACAAGTGGTCTACACTGAGCTCCATCCTCAGGCCACTTGTTTTTTATTTTGAGACAAGATCTGCCTAAATTGCACAAACTCGTGCTCCTCTTGTCTCAGCCTCTCAAGTCACTGGGATTACATGTGTGTGGCATCACGCCTGGCCAAAAGGCACTTTTTAAATCAAGTAGTCCATGTTCTTTCTTTGGAATTTCTTCCTAAATGAAGCCTAAATGAACATTGGATGCAGTACACAGATACTCATTGTCAGAGACTAGTTATAACACAGAAATTTGTCATTGCTTACGTGGATCGTTTTTCAAAATCAAAAACATACCCAATTCATGCCTGAGTGCTAATGTACTGCTTAATTCTTAGGGTACTTACAAGAAGAATGGCATGATTGATGGATTTCCAGTAGTTGTACTTCCACTTATCCTCTTCTCTGAGAGAAGAAACAAGCACACTGTATAATTCATGTGGAAAATTTCAACTTCTTTATTAATGTCTATTGTTATCAATGTGTACATAAAGACATAAGTAAGCCATTTTTTCTCCTTGACCTTGTCATCTAATTAGGCTCTTTAGTAGGAAAGTTTATTGCTCCATTTAAACCTACTAGCTGTCTTGGTTTCTTTCTTTGATCTATTTCCTTTTACAGGTTTGCAGAAAGTATTTCGATTTTTAGAACATTTAATTTGCTCAATTCAAAAGTCTTTTGGCAAGAACTTAGCTTTAACTTGTTTAAAACATCACCAAGAATGTGCTGAGTAAGTAGAAGTCGTGATATGGTCAACATTTCCTTGCCAAATAAAATCTAGGTTTCTGGAATATTTACATGTTACTATATAAAAATCATATTTATAGAAAAAGCTTCAATAGATTTAGAGTAATTCTTTTCAATTTGTATGGACTATCTCACTGAGTGATTGAAATATAGGTCATGCAGCAAAAGGATTTCTTTCTAATGACTGATAGGCAGGCCACCATGCAAATTTCAGAAGCTCAATTTGAACCTAAAAAAAGTAAATCATGGTAAGAAGTTGACATTAATATGAAATCAGCTGACTTCTGTGAGCGAACGATCAACATTATTACAATATATACTTATGGGCTGGGAAAAGGATTAGGAGTTGCCACTAAGTGCTACATCTATTTCATGAAGTCTTAGTATTATTAAATATTCTCAGTCTCTTTCAATATACCTTGCACTTTTTTTAATGTTAGGAGAGTCAGATATCTCTGTGACCTTACTTTAATTTGATTTAAGTATCAATACAAGTGCTTCATAGGCCCATTGTGAATAAAATGATCTATTTTTTCATTATTACCTCTGGGAATTATGGGGCATCCTGGGCATAAATTCCAATGAAAACCCATTCACTTGCACAGTAACAAAAAGAAAAGTTAATTCAAGTGAATAAAACTGGAATAGTAAAATAAGGATGAATTTGGCTTTCATATAACAATTCAATTATCCCTTCTGATGTAGAATTTTTATCTGTACATTTTTATATAATTATTTTAAATTAGCATTGAAAAATTTACTGAATATATGCTTCATGGTGACCCTTATAAAAATATTTTGATGATTTAATCTTAGCAAACTACAGTCAGTCCAAAAGTTATTTTTAATAAAAATAAAAAGTAGTCAGATTTTTGACCAGATATTTTGATTCTTTTATTGCTGAAGTTTGAATTTCTAGTGTACTCATCTTCATAACTATCATGTCCACGCACATAACATGGTACCATGTATAGCATGAAATTTATTCTTTTGTGAAAAAATTACCTTTCTTTATTATCAAGGTCATGGACTTCACTCTAAAACCTACCTAACTTCTTTTTACAAGTAAATACCATCACAAGGTCAGGGGGAAAAGAAAAATTTATGAATGAGAGCAAATCAGACAAAATCAATCAGAAATAATTACATATCAAGTCTCCCAAAAAAGCTGCCCCAAATTCTTTGCTTGTGTGAAGGACATCAAGTATTTAATTATACTTGGCTCAAGATAAAGCCAGAATGTTAAATTACGTATTATTCATATAATATTTCATTTATGAATGGGAGAAGAGTAAATTACAAAGGATCATTTCTGTTGAAAAGTATTTTAGATAGTTGACATTATTCTATTCTAGTACTGATATATAGATAAACAATATGTTGTCTTTTCCTCTTCATTATCAGTGCATTTTCTTGAATTTTTATGTGAACAATACTTAAGATCTTATACCAGTTCCTGTGCATTGAGCTAGTGCTACAAATGTAGAAACCACATTCACTTCTTGCCCCAGAGGATAAATAAATAAAAATTAATTAATTAATAATTCATTCATTAACTAAAAACCAACATTGAGTTTCTCTCATCTCAACATTATTCAAGGCGCTGGAAATGCAACAGTGAACAAAGCTAAGAAAGGCCCTGTTTCCAGGGTTCATATTTTAGTGTGAGGGAACAGAAGAACAAACAGAACTAAATGTTTTAATATTCTTCCGGTTCAAATGAACTTTGATTTACACCTGAATAACAAGAAGACAATAACCAGGTAACTTCCCATGGAAACAGTGCTGTTACAGAAACCTTACTACACAGACCCTAAGGCAAGAATAAACCCAGCATTTTTGGTGTGGTTCTGATAGAGCTGCTGAGGGTACAATAAACAGGGAGGTTGGCAAGGGTCACATGAGAAAGACTGAAAGGTTTTAATCTAGCGGAAATTGGAAGTTAGTAAAAGACTTTAGAACAGGAAGTGAAATAATTGGTTTAACTTTTATAGGTATGGTCTTGGTGGATGATAAAGGATTATGAATGATAGCAGGAAATCAGAGCAAGTATTACTCTTGTCCAGGCAAGACGTAATAGTGTTTGGCTACTTGTAAACATCAATAATAGATGGGTGTTGTATATTCTGCTCATTAAGAGCAACTCAGTGTTATAAAATGAAAGAATGTTAAAAAACATATTTTTCAATGTTAGAGGCATAGAAGGAAAGAAGCATGTATACTATATGAAAAAAAAGCATATTTCACAAATTAAATGAAGATTGGGCTACTGGAAATTCAACATCAAGGAAAAAAGTTGGAAGGAAATGTTATATTTTAGGTACAGGAACAAACCAAGCAAATAGATGTCAGGTTTTGATAATTCTGGGTATTCCATGAATGTGCTTAAACATAGAAGTAGAAGGAGAAGAGAAAAATAACACAATTCAAAACAGATTATGACCACGCTAAGAAGTTTGCACATATCCTATAGAATACACAAATACAAGTTATATATTTTTGAGATAATTAAAATAATATATGACAAAATAACACCAGATTCTCTGTCTCTATGGTTATTTTATCATTTCAAAGTTTTCTTTTCTTTGTTTGCTTGCTGGTTTATAATGCTTTCATGGACCATACTGTGGAGTTAGAGAAAAAAAAAAGCCATCCTATCTCTCTCAAGGGAGATCAGTTAAAAGTAACTGTTATAGAAGTTTGCAAAAGTGTAATGAATTTCAGAAAAAGTTGAGGGAGAATATCCATGTCAGAGGAATCAAGTGAGGATACAGTGTTTCTATATGACAGTTATCTCCAAAATGACACAATTAGGGATAACCTGTTATTACTTCCATTATGGTTTATTTTTCCTATGCTCCTCTCCTTCTACTAGAATATGAGCTGAAGATAGTGAGGAAGGGGTTAACTGTTTTTTTTTTTCAGAAATATATTGCAAGAACCAAGAAATGTACTTGATATGTGGTTGACATGCCGTATATTTGTTCCATTAATTATTCTAGTTTTTGAAAGAATGAAGAAAGAGCAGGAAAAGTGGTTTCAAATAAAAATTTAAATTAAAATTTGTCATCAATTAAATCTTCCAGATTAATGTGTTGACCATGTAGAGTCACTGAGAATCCTGAAACTATATACATATATTTAGGTGCACTGCCCCCTGAAATTTCTGATTCAGCTATTCTGACATGGATCAGATTTAAAATGTCACATATTTGGCTATTGAAACATGATCCTAGGTACTAGGGACCTCAGCAGAATGACACTAATCATCAAAGATAGCATCACAAAAGGGAGTTTAATAGGAAAAAAACAAAATGGTTTGTTCACTTATAAGGACTCTTGTCCTTAGAACCTGAAAGTAAAATTTTTATTTCTAAATCCTATAAAATAGCATGTCCAGAGCACTTGATAGACTATAGTTTGGGTCCCCATTGGTTGTAATTCACTGCAGGGCAGTCTGCAGGTTGGCACAGGATAATTTTGAGTAGATTTCTACATTCAGATGGCGATTTACAGTTCAATTGATAAAAATTTGAAAGAAAGCTTAAGTGTTACCCCAGAGAAGCTTTAAACATGCATTCAACCACATTAGATATTATTGGCAATGTTGGAACTTCGTCCTTGGGTTCTGTAACTGCATATAAGTCTTGGGGTATGAATTAGCACAGCTTTTACTGCCTGCACTACTCTCTGTTTCATGACACTATTCTGGATTGTTCATAATTCCTCTCTATACATATAACATTTGAGGGCTGCTCTGCACACTCTATAAATAGCAGAGAAGCCCTGACATAATGCTGGGCATGGCAGGATTTTGGGAAGTGTTTCCGTCCTGTTGTACATAGGGTCATTGTGAGTGGAACTCAACTTGTTGGCAACTAACAACAATATACATATTACATTAGTTTATAGCTTCGCACTTGGCCTCATGTGGTCCTCACTCTCTGAAACACTCTTTCCACTAATATGTTCATATCTAACTTCTACTCATTCATTGGCAATTTGGCCAAGATGTCTCCACTTTCAGGTGTCCTTTCCTGACAACCTTTACTCCTGACTGCATATGTGTTTAGATGCTCTCCTGTGTAACTCCTTGAGCAAAACTCTAGCAACAAGTTATATTATTATTTGTGTGCTGGGTTCCCTAATCAGACTCTGAATTTCTACATGATTTATTGCACTTGCAAATTTTAATCTAAAACATCCTATAGAGTAACTTTTGACATACAGGAGCTAGTCTGTGATTTATGATTATTACTACTATGTTCAAATTAATCTGAGTGCTTTCCTTGATCCTTTCTCGGGTTCTTCATTCCTAAAATGTAAAATTTTCTGCCAGAAAAATTTTCTGGAAAACTAACAGCCATGGCAACAATAATAATAACAAAGTTAAACCTGAAGTAGTACTAACTGAATTGAAATTGACATTGAATGAATATTGCTAATTCTTTATTTTCTTCCTGGATATCATTAAAAAACTGACCAGAGAGGCATACATTTTCATTAATATGCTCAGTATGCTTTGATGATTTAGATGTTTAACCCATTATAATTAAGAAGATATACAACATTTAAGTCAACAAAAATGAAGTAACAGGCACTAGTTTGTTGATTTCTTACAAGAGGCTTTAATGAGGCCAGACCCCTTAGTCATCGGCTGATCCTGAGAGTGGATGCACAATCTGTACCGTTTTGATGTCCTGGCTGTGAAATCTACTGTATTTTATTCCCTGGCTGTGAAAATGGATACATTTGTCCTGTGCTTATGCAGCACTTTCTAGCATCTGGTGCTTGGCATAGTAGATATTTAGTTTCTGTTCCTTTTTCTCCTTTCTTTAAAGTGATTCATCACCAATTTGATGAAGGAATTTCAGGGTGACTGTGAAGCTTCTCAGAGGGGGGTGGATGGTTAGCATTGATTGGAGATGAGACTATCACAAAGACTATTCTGAGCATATGGAGCATAGAGTGTCACTAAACTCATCACCAGTATTGTAATAACAGTTTATAAGGGCTCTTCTGGAGTAACTGTATTTTACTTTGGTTTATTTGCAGTGATGGGTAGTACATGTCTGAGTAGCTTTTTTTGATAAGATAAGACCATACTTTTGTAAGATTCTTACCTGGGTGTAGTGAGACACATCTATAATCCCAAGATTCAGAGCAAGGAGAATAGAAGAAAGAGAATCTCGATTTCAAAGCCAACCTGCTCTACATAGTGAGATTTTGTATCAAAAACAAACAAGAAAACAACAACAACAACAACAAAAAAAAAACAGAAAAAAAGACTTTGGATGTCAATATTTTGAAAGGAAAATGGAATCCTAATGTACTATATTAATTCTGCCAAACATCTAAAGGGTGTCCTATTTTGTCTTCACAAGGGAAATTGTGGATATGTATATGGAGAATGATGTGGTAATCCACTCCTGAAGCAATCCTGAAACATTCAGCCATTGAAAACACTATGTAGGTGGCTATGAGTTGGACCCAACTGGATGGCACCAAACAACAACACACAATTTACTAATAATATGCCTATTAATATATAAAATTGTTGGCCTTTTGTTATAGCATAAAAATCAATGATATTGGGGTTATATTGGTGTCTTACATCCCTCCAGAAAGTTAATCAAGTTAGAACTTTGATATTTAGATTTTTCCTAACATCTCTAGCCTAAAGGAACAATATCAACTTACTGAATGTCCATACAAATGTTATACTATGTATAACCTGACTTATTTCAGTACCCTACAAAGTATCAAAAAATGCTAAAAAGTATTAATGTACTTTAAAAAACATTATTAGTGATATATAATTTACAACCCATAAAATGCCTTCAGTTATTTAAACTTAATGTTTTTTAGTATATATTCAGAGTTGTGAAAACATTTTCATAAAATAAGTCAACAATATTGGCATCAACCCTTGCTTCCAAAAAATTCCCACTGTCATTCCACACTCAACAATTCCTTAGGCTCTACATTGACTAAATTATTTCATTTTATATAGATTTGCCTGTTCTAGACATTTCATAGAAATGTATTCCTACAATATATGATTTCTTTTTTGCAATTCATTTCTCTCACTTAGCCTGTACACAGTTAAACATACTATGTTGGTTGTTGTTGTTGTTGTTAGGTGCCGTCGAGTCCTGTCCAACTCATAGCAACTCTCATAGGGTTTTTAATGGCTCTTTCTGGATTGCCTTGGGAGTGGATTGCCATGTCCTTCTCTCATTTTTGTGGTGCTGGGAATCAAACTTGGGACTTCAGAGACTGCAGAGCAATGCTCTACCAACTGAAGAAAATCCAAGCCCCAAACATACTATGGTATATGTTAATAGGTCATTTTCATTGCTGAATAATAGAGCATTATATGCAGAAACAATATTGCATTTATCAAATTTTATCCACTTTTGAATATTTGGGTAGTTTCCACATTTATGCTATTATTAATAATGCTAATATGAATATTTATATTCAAGTTATTATCTGGATTTATGTTTTCATTTCAATTGCATGTGTACCATACAGCGAAAATGACTGATCACATGTTAAGTCTATTCTTAACATATTGAGGACATTCTGCACTATTTTTCAAAGCATGCAGGCCATTTTATATTCCAAAGAGAAATGTATAAAGTTATCAGTTTCTCCATATACTTGCCAACATTTTAATTACCTAGATCATTCAAATGCTTCTTCACCAGTATATAGACAGGGAACTGCTGAAAAATCAAGGAATATTCAGAAGAGGTCACGGAACCAGTGACATCATTGCTGATGTCAGATGGATAAAACCCAAAGAAGAGAATACCAGAACAATGTTTATTTATGTTTTATTGACTGTAAAAAAGAATTTGACTGTGTGCATCATAATAAATTGTGGTTAACATTGCAAAGGATGGGAATACCAGAACATACAATTGTACCAATGAAGAATTTGTACATAGACTAGAAGGCAGTCATTCAAATGGTACAAGGAGACCCTGCCTGGTTTAAAGTCAAGGAGAGTGTGTGTCAGGACTTTACCCATTCACCATATCTCTTCAATCTCTATGATGAGCAAATAATCCAAGAAGCTGGACTTTATGAAGAAGTACCTGACATTATGATTGGAGGAAGACTCATTAACCACCTGCAGATGACACAACTCCGCTTGCTGAAAGTGAAAAGGATCTGAAATATTTACTAATGAAGAATAAAGAACACAGCCTTCACTTCAACATCAAGAAAAAGAAAATTCTTTCAACTGGGTCAATGTTTAATTTCATGAAAAATGGAGAAAAGTTTTAGATTGTCCAAGATTTTGCTTTACTTGGTTCTACAATCAACACAACAGCCCTGAAGAAACCAAAGTATACACTGCACTGGGAAAAGCTGTTGCAAAAGACATCTTTAAAATGTTGAAAATACATCACACTGAAGATGAATGTGCATCTGACTCATGCCTGGTGTTTTTATTTGCATCATATGGTTGTGAAAGCTGGACATTGAACAAGGGAGAAAGGAGAAGAATTGAGGTTTTGAATTATGGTCCTGGAGATGAGAATATTGAATATACCATAGATGCCAAAAGAACCAACAAGTCTGTCTTAGAAGAAGTTCAACCAGAGTGCTCCTTGGAGGCCATGATGGCTACACTACATCTTATGTGTTTTGGGCATGTTGCCAGGAGGCTACCTAGGATGCCATGGAGAAAGGCATTATGTTTGGGATAGTAGCTAGTCAACTGTATAGACTGACACAATTGCTGCAAGAATAGGCTTAATCATAAAAAAAATTTGTGTGCCTGGAACAGAATTAGGGAGTGTTTTATTCTGTTGTATATAGGGTTTTTATTAGTTGGACTCAATTCAAGGGCACCTAACAACACATATTTTTATTTATATTTATCTTAATGAGTGTGAAGCATTATCTTATTGTGGTTTTGATTTGGGATTCCTTATAAATTATCATATTGAACACATTTTTTGATACTTATTGAAAATTTGTGCTTTTCAGAAACATCTAGTCAAATTATTTATTCAAACTTTTGTAATTGTGTTATTCTTTTTGTTATTGAGTGGGAAAATGTGTTTGTATTATTCTGGATTAAAATTCCTTATCATACAGATAATTTTCAAATACTTTCTCTCCTGTATGCTGACATTTTACTTTCTTGACAGTGTCTTCTGAAGTAGAAAGTTTTTAATGTTGGTAAAATATATATTATCATTTTTTGTTGTGGCTTGTGTTTTGTTGCCCAATCTAAGAAAACTTTGCCTAATTCATTTGCAAATATTTACTGTCAAATTTTATTTATGAGTTTATAATTTAAGCTCCTCTGTTTATGTCCAGAGCATTTTGAATGCATTTTTGTGTATGATTTAGGGACAGAATCTAATATATCTTTTGTGTGTGTGTGTGTATCCAGTTTATACACTACTGTTGAAAAAATACTTCTGTCTCCATTGAATTGTCTTGGCATATTTGTCAAAATCTTTTATGCATAATTGTAAAGGCTGATTTCTAGATACTAAAATTTATTTCTTTCTTCTTTATGTCTCTTCTTATGTCCACAACATAACTCTCATTTGTTTAGGGTATTTAGGGTTGAACCCAGGGCCTCATGCATGCTTTCCAAGTGCCCCACCACTGAAATACACCCTCTGCCTATTTTCTTTTTTTTTTTTTTAATTTTTATCTTGAGATAGGGTCTCACAATATTACGCAGACTTCCTCTGGCCTCAAACTAACAATCCTCTTGCATCAGCCTCCCAAGTTGTTGGGATTACAGGTGTGAGCTACCATGACCAGCCTCATAACTGTCTTAATTACTGCAGAGAATCGTAATGAAGTGTGAGTCCCCTAAAGTTGCTTCCCATTAAAAAAAAAAAAACTATTTCCTTTATTCTGTATCCCTTGAATTATGTGGTATCCTAGGCAATTTCTGGGAGTGAAAATCCACCTTGGATTTTATAGGGATTGTGTTAATTATACGGAGCAATTTGGGAAGTATTATCATCTTAACAGTAGTAGATCATGGGATGTATGGACAAGAATTGACTTCCAATTTATCTGGGCCTTCTATAATATGTGTATGTTTTAATTCAAAGTAAGTATTGTATTTTTCTAAGTTTTTTTTCCCAAGGAATTTTTGTTATTGTTACTGTAAATAGAATATTCTTAATTATCTTTTCAGATTCTTCATTGCTGCTGTATAGAAACATAAGTGATTTTTGTACATTGATCTATCCTTTAATGTAAGTGAGGTTTTGAAATTTTCAGCTATTATTTTTGGGTTATCTATTTCTCTTTTAATTTCTGCTCATTTTTATTTCATGTATTTTGGGGCCATGTAGGAACTCCAGGTATATTCATAATAGCCGTGTTTTCCTCAATTATTGATACTGCTACATATCAAAATAGGTCCTTCTATGTGTCTGAAAAAATTTTGTCTTAAATAATGTTTTCTCTATTAGTATGTTGTTGTTAGGTGCCGTCCAGTTGGTATGTGACTCATAGCGACACTATGGGCAACAGACAAAACACTATTTTCAGTGCCTCACTGGTGTTCAGAGGGTTTTCAATGGTGGATTGATTTTTGGGAGTGGGTTGTTGGGTCCGTCTCCCAAGCCTACAGCACCTGGTGTTCCCAGGCAGTCTCCCATCCAAGTGCTAACCAGGCCTGACCCTGTTTAGCTTCTGAGATCTGATGGAATTGGGTGCCACCAGGCTACAGAAGCAGGTGTCCTATTGGAATAGCCAGTGCTTTATTAGTTTAGTCCGAAAAGAACTCTCCATTGTCCCTGAGATTTCTGTTGAACCTGCATGTCTTTTCCAACCTCTCACTATTTGTCAGAAAACATTATACACTTTAAACTTATATGTGTCTTTAAATCTAACATTCATCTCTTATTGTTGTTGTTAGGTGCCGTCGAGTCGGTATCCGACTCATAGCGGCCCTCTGTACAACAGGGGAAACACTATTGTCAGTGCTTCTCTGCTGTTCATAGGGTTTTCAATGGCAGATTGATTTTTGGGAGGGGGTTTCCAGGTCCTTCTCCCAAGCCTACAGCTTCTGGTGTTGCCAGGTGGTCTCCCATCCAGGTACTAACCAGGCCCGACCCTGCTTAGCTTCCGAGATCTGACGGGATTGGATGCCACAGGGCTACAGCTGCAGGCTCATCTCTTATAGAGAATATAAAATATATAGTTGAATAATTTTAACCTACCCTGCCTCCCTGCTATTTATTGGAAGTTTTAATAAATCACTATATCATAGAGTTCCAAATAATGTAGGCTTTTCTTCTTTCTCTTTGCTTTTTGTATATAATATTTCATATATTTTGTTGTATATTTTTATTTCTCATTACCTTTTTATTTTAAATATATATAATTTATGTATCATTAGATTCCATTTCACAATACTTTTAAAGTTAGTCGTATTCTTTATTGAACTAGGAATTACAACTAAAATTTTAGTTTAGGATGATCTTTTCAAATCCTTACAAATAATACTAATAATTTGCAAAAGCCTGAAATTATTTAAAGATTGAATTTTTGGTAAAATTAAACTTAAAGTGATTGCTTCAGTGCCTAGTTTTTGTGTCTGTGTGTGTGTGATAAGGGAAGAGGGTGAAACTTGATTATTGATTCTGTTTATTTAACAGCTGCAGGACCATTTGCAGTTTAGAATTAATATTCAGTTGATTTTTGTAAGCACTTATTTTGAGGGACATGTACACTGTGTCTTAATTTTCAGATTTGTTGTTTTGGACTTTTTATTTTCTTAAATTCCAACAATTAAAGTTTGCCTATTTTTATTCCTGATACTGCATGTGTATGCACTCTATTTTCTTCATTAATCTCACCAGAGGACTGTCTGTTCTATTAAAAATTTATTCAGACAAATGTTTATCTTTGTTGAGCTTTCTTTGATGGCTTTACCTGTTATAGTCTTCTTTTTACTTTATGTATTTGTTTATTTTTACTAGTAATTTATCCCTTCTAATTTGTCTTCCCTCTAAGGGTTTTTTGAAATAAGTTTTCTCAGGATAGATGCTTAGTTAATTAATTTTGAGCCTTTCTTGCTTTCTAATATAAGCCTTCTATAAGTCTAAAGTTACCCTGAATACTGCTTAAGGTAATCAGGCTAGCAGACTCAAAAGATGTCTCTATCCTGATCCCTAGTAACTGTAAATATGTTATCTTATATGGCAAGAGGAACTTCATAGCCATGATTTGGTTAAAGACGTTTATCTGAGAAGGTCCTATCATCTAGTTTGACTCAGTATTAATACAAGCTTGTTACAAGTAGAAGACAGATGCAGAGAATGGTGGGATTTGAAAATGCCATATTGCTAGCTATGGAGATGAAGGAAGGAGGCACAGGCCAAAGAATACTGGTGTTGTTGTTGTTAGGTGCCCTCCAGTCTGCATTGGACTCATAGCGACCCTCATAGGGTTTTCAGTGGCTGACTGTTTTGGGATTGCCTTAGGGAGAAGGAATACTGGTAGCCTGTAAAAATTGGGGAAAAAGGAAAAACATTCTCTTTTAGAATCTCTAGAAGGAATTAAGTTGTACTTATACTTTGGTTTTATTTCATTAAAACTGATTTCAGATTTCTGACCTCTAGGAACACCATAAATATATGTGTGAATTTTCTAAGTCAATGGTAACAGATGCATTTGCTGCATGCAAATCTTGTTTAGTTTTATCAAATATCACTTTTAAATGATTTAAAATATTGATTAAAATTTCTTGTTTCACATCAATTACTATAGGTTTATTTTCCATTTGAGTTTATGTTCAAATAAATTGTATTTTTCTATTAGATTATTATTAAATTATGTGGCCTAATTCTATAATACATTTCACTTAATGTTTTATAATTTCTTATAAATTTTAAAGTGATCTACTCAATGTAAGTAGTTATGCTAGGCTATGAAAAAGGAAGGATAAAATATAAACTAGAAATGTATCACCATTAATTTTTGCTCTTTCTATTTTTACAACTTTGTTGATATTTTAAAATTATTTTCTGTTCAACCAAATGTTTATGGAGTATGTTAAACTTTCTGCTAATGTAATTATTTTCTGTGTATATTTTTGTATTTTGCTTTGATTTTTAGATTGCATTAGCTGTGAACATTTAGAACTAGTGTACTGTTGTCATGAATTAATATAATAGTCATATCACAGCAATTGTCTTTTTTTCCTCTCATTGTTTTTCTTCATTATACTACTTCCTTACAGTTGTCCTTTGATACTATCTCAGGAGCACAGTTTTAAATTGTTTATTATATTTCAGTTTCTAACTTTTAATTTCCTACAGAATGACCAGGTCTGGGATTTAGCTCAGTTGGTAGAGCGCTGCTCTGCAGTCTTTGAGGCCCTGAGTTCAATTCCCAACACCGCAAAAATGGGAGAAGGATGTGGCAACCCACTCCCAAGGCAATCCTGAAGCAATCTGCCATTGAAAACCCTATGAGGGTCACTATGAGTTGGATACAACTTCACGGCACCTAACAACAAACAACAATAAACAGAATGACCATTTCATGAAATGAGAATTCTTAAACGTGACTTGCACACTTGACAATATAACTTTATTTCCCTAAACTTAGCTGTATTCAAAAGCAAAAACTAAGAAAAAAAATTTAAATAAGGTGTTTTTTATTGACCAATTACTTGATGTAACTGGAAAATATCATTATAGTTAAAATGATTATTTTATATTTTCTGTCCAAATATAATATGATGTCATTCAATATTTGTCTTGCAAAAATAACTATATGGAACATATAAAGAGACTTTATAGGAAAATTGAAGTCAAGATTTTGGTGATAGTTATAGAAAAATTTTGCAGATTTTGCTTAGAAAAGTCAAATGAATGGAAAAACAAATGTATTGTTTTTGTAAAAGATCACAAAGATACTTCAATTGTCAAAAAATGGAATTGTAGAAATCTCAGTTCATAAAAGTTACAAAACTTCTCATCAGCAAACTGTGTTCATGATTCAGAGATATCACAAAACTTCAATTGAAAAGCCTGATACCATAGAGTTATCATAAATGAGCACAAAAGAGGACTTAAGTTATCAAAAAATGTAATTGTAGATATATCCGTTAATAAAAGCTACAAAAGTGCTAATCAGAAATGTGTATTTAGGATTCAGAGACAATATCACAAAACTTCAATTGAAAAGCCCTATACCCCTGGAGTCAGGGCTATAGTCAGTGCTTAATACAAAACCAGCAGGAGCTATATCTATGTGGATCAAAGAAACAGGACATGCTGTGTGATATTTCCAATTTGCTCTGATAAGTGCTCATAGAATTGTACTTCTTTTAAGAAATGTTTAGTTTGAGATTCTTTATAATATATAACATATAAAATAGTGTTTCTTTACCTAAAAGGTAGTATAGTACCAAAAGATGTGGACACCAAAATAAATAAACATACAAAAACCCTTATCAGTAAAAGAAGAAATATTCTGTGTTGACCATTAGAAGTCTGGCTCATACAAATGAGAAAAAAATATAATATAAGACAACAAGGGCTTCAGAGTTTCACATCCATGAAAATTTTAAAACATGGCTTTGCATATTCTATAAAGGCAAGCAATTTTCAGTTACTGACTGACCCATGACTTAGATACTCAGGAAATATGAAAAATTCTCAAAACTTATTATCATAATCAGACAGAAACAGCTTGTTGCTGAATCCTACTGCCAGTTATTGTAGGCATACCGTGCAAAGTTCTGAGCACAGTGCAAGAGAGTATTGTGAAGGATGCCCTTGGCAGTGAAAGTGGATTCCTAGAGCTCCTAAGTGTAAACTCTAGACCACATCTGCTTTCCTGCCATTGCAGGCAGATTACTCAATGAAGCTGCTGCATGTTTCCATATTTTTGATCTTAAAGGATCTTTAGGTTGGTGTTTGAGCCTCTGGAAACAGGCTGATAAATGGCAATAACAGCCAAAAGATGGAACTATTGTAAAAGTGCAGTTGTATAACACAAAAGATAAAAAATTGTATCTCATAGTAGATTAATTTTTGTCCTGGAAATCATATTGTAATCATTATTCCAATAAGAGGCAATATGTAATTTTGGCTTCTGAAAACTGAATATTGTCTTAATTAAAAATAGAATTTATGATTAGATATGTGATTAATTTTTGAGGTAGAGAAAGCTGAAATTAAACTCCAGCTCAGATACCTTTAGAAAATTGACTTTGGACAATGTGATTTAGTTCTATGTCTCAGTTTCTGCATCTGAGAAATAGGCATAATGTATCACATATATTCAGATTAACATTAATAACATTAATTGCTTATGAATAGTGCTCATTGTTATCAGTCTTAAAGTCTCCTTCTGGCAACTTATGGGGAATGGTAAGATGAATTTCCTGTGATGATAAAATCATAGCATTGTCCAACAGATCCTCCATAAAACACAGCTTACAACTAAGTTTTCAAGTTATACAATAATTGGGTTGTTACAAGCTAATCCTATTATTTTCTTTGTATTAAATTATTTAGTTTCTATCTTCAGACTGAAGCAAACAAGAGCAGAGTCAAATTAGGAAGTATGGAGAACTTGGTCAATACCAAGTTAAGAAATGGAAAGAAGTTCTGAAACTAAAATTATGGACTGAGACTATATACCAGGACTGAGCAATGAGTCAGACAGCCGGCAAAAAAGCAAAAATGTTTTTATTGGCCTGTTCCACATACAAAGTGCTTAACAATTATGGACAAACACTCTATGCATAAGGCTATGTATTGTAAAGCAATGTGAAGTTTTCTTTAAATTTGTGATCTCCTTTTTCCTCCTCTCCTCTCACATTTTTTTTATTTTATCCTCTCCTGTTTCGTCCCCTCCCTTTATTAGTCTTAGTGCATTTCAGATACTATCATATAATGCTTCTAATCAGTTGCTTATTGCTGTTGTTTGTTGTTAGGTGCCATCACAGTTCTAGAGACTGAGAAGCCTAAGATCAGAGTGCTAACCAATTTGATGTGTCTGGTGAGGGCTTACGTTCTAATTCCTAGATGACACTTTCTTTGCTGTTTTCACCTGGTGGGAAGTGAAACCCAGATCTCTGGGGGCTTCTTTTTAGGGGCAATAATCTCATTGAGAGTGGACTCCTTATGCCCTAATCATCTCCCAAAAGTTCTGCCCCCTATATCATATCATTTGGCATTTTGTTTACATGTATAGATTTTGAGAGAACGTAAACATTCACACCATAGTATCTCCCCTGTGCACCCTTCACTTTTCTCTCCTTTCCTTCCTTGCTTTCCTTTTTTTCATCATATGGGTAATGTTGTTGTTGTTGTTAGGTGCCATTGAATTGAATCCAAACTCATTGTGACCCTATGTACAGCAGATCGAAACACTCCCCAATTTTGTTCCAGGCACACCATCTTACTTATGATTAAGCCCATGTTGCAGACACTGTGTCAATCCATCTAGTGGAGGGTTTTCCTTTTTTTTTTTCACTGACCTGCCACTCTCCCGAACATGATGTCCTTCTCCAGGGACTGGTCACTCCTGACTATATGTCTAAAATATGTAAGAAGTAATCTAGCCGTCCCTGCTTCCAAGGAGCATTCTGGTTGCAGTTCTTGTAGGAGAGATCTGTTGGTTCTTTTGGCAGTCCATGGTATTCAATAATTGTCTCTAGCACCATAATTCAAAAGCATCAATTCTTCTTCTGCTTCCCTTGTTCCATGTCCAGCTTTCACAACCATATGACACAACTGAAAATACCATGGCATGAGTCAGGCCCACCTTCATCTTCAATTTGACATCTTTACTTTTCAATACTCTAAAGAGATCTTTTGCCATAGCTTTTCCCAAAGCAATGCATCTTTTGATTTCTTAATTGTTACTTCCACAGGTGTTGATTATAGAGCCAAGCAATTATATGAGTAATAGGTAGCTTTATTTTTGATTATTCTTTGACGAGTTACCAACCATAGCACCCTAGCATCCATTCCTACCTGATCTCAGAAGCTAAGCAGGGTCAGCCTGGTTAGTCCTTAGATGGGAGACCACGTGGGAACACCAGGTGCTGTAGGCTAGTGAGAAGGACCTTGCAACCCACTTCCAAAACAATCCACATTGAAAATTTTATGAATAGCAGAGGATCACTAACCAATATAGCAGGACATGACACAGTGTCAGAGAATGATTTGTTTGTTGTCATAATGTCTCTATGAGTTGGACTTGATTCAATGGCCCCAAAAAACAACAGCATTCTTTGAAGAGTGGCTGGGATTTAGATTAGTTGGTAGAATGATGTTCTGTACTCTCTGGATCCCTGGGTTTGATACCCAGCACCACAAAGATGGGAGAGGGAAGTGGCTGCCTATTCCAAACAATTTCAAAATAAACAGCCATTGAATATTCTATGAATAGGAGAGAAGCAATTATTGGGGAGTGTTTCATTCTGTTGTACATAGGGTCACAATGAGTCAGACCCAATTGGATGGCACCTAACAAACAACAACGGTGTACACACACACACACACACACACACACACACACATTCACACACATACACACACAATTATATAAATATACAAATATATGCATATTTAATTTTTTAAAAATTCAAGCATACAGAAGAGAGAAATGTAAACAGTATATATAAATAATATATATATATATTTATATCACTGAATTTTCAAATGTTTAGTAGATATGCAGCAATTTGTCTTATGATATTTTGAACAGAATCATAGGCATCTAGATATTACACCACCAAATACTCAAATATTGTTGTTATTGTTGTTAGATGCCTTCAAGTCGGTATCCAACTCATAGCGACCCTCTGTACAACAGGGGAAACACTATTGTCAGTGCTTCTCTGCTGTTCATACGGTTTTCAATGGCAAATTGAGTTTTGGGAGGGGGTTGCCAGGTCCTTCTCCCAAGCCTACAGCTTCTGGTGTTCCCAGGCAGTCTCCCATCCAGGTACTAACCAGACCCAACCCTGCTTAACTTCCGAGATCTGACGGGATCGGATGCCACAGGGCTACGGCTGCAGGCACTCAAATATACACATGTAAAATATGAAGATAATCTTCTACATTTCATGATTACATTTTAATACTTAACTCATACTAATTCTATAATGGGCTGGGGTTTAGCTAGTTGAGTAGAGTGCTACTCTGTCCTCTCTGTGTCCCTGGGTTCAATCCTCAGCACTGCAAAAATGGGAGAATGACTTGGCAGCCCGTTCTCGAAGTAATCCTGAAACAGCCATTGAGAACCCTATGAATAGCAAAGAAGTACTGACAAAGTGTTCGGCATGGCACAGTGTTGGGAGTGTTTCATTCTGTTGTATACAGGGTCACTATGAGTCAGACCCAACTTGATGGCACTTAATAACAAATAAGAACAATTCTCTCATATCACACAATTCATACTGTATTCCCACAACCTTTATTTTCTAATATGCGTGTTCAAACCAGGTACAACCAAGAATTACAGGTCATAATTTGTTACTCCGTCTCATCATTCTCTTTGTCCTTTGGCTCCTATAACATTACCTTGCTGAAAAGAGTAGTCCAGCTAACATAAATAAATATTTGACTCAATACAGTTTAAATACCTTTAACAATTTTATTTCACAGGTGATTCTGTGCACTCTAGACTATTTCAAATCACAAGGCAACTCAACTTCTGATCAGGGGCCCCATAATTTTATCAAGACAGATTGTTAGTTCATGGTAGTGACAAACATATCCATCCTCTTTAAAGCTTCTACTCTCAAAAAAGCAAATACTTTATAGGGTAATAGATTGATAACATGTGCATTTTTAGTTCTCATTAATAGTTTAACCAAACACTTCAATATCTTTGAATGATCTACCTTTTCAAAGACTAAGATTTTACTTCTAAGCTTACCATACATGGTGGAGGTTGTTACGTACCGTTGAGTCAAGGTTCAACTCATAGAGATTGCATATACAACAGAATGAAACACTACCTGACAGAGTCTTTTTTATGTTTAAGCCCATTATTACAGCCACTGTGTCAATCCATCTAATTGAGGGTCTTCTTTTTTTTTTCATTAACCTATCACTCGTCCAAATATGACATCCTTTTCCAGGGATTGGTCCCTCCTGACTACATGTCCAAATTACATAAGATGCAATCTAGCCATCCTTGCTTCCAAAAAGTACTTTGGTTGTACTTCTTCTAGAATGGATATGTTAATTATTTGGCAGTCCATGAAATATTCAATATTTGTCTCCAGCACCATAATTCAACACCATCAATTCCTCTCCTGTCTCCCTTACTCAATGTCCAGCTATCACAATCATACATCGCACCTGAAAACACCATAGCATAAACCAGGGGCACCCTTGTCTTCAATGTGATATCTTTACTTTTCAAAACTGACAGACAAGTGAAGGAATTACCTCATAGCCTTCTTTAAAAATAATAAGTCCTTTCCCTAATCAATCAAGCAATATGAAGCAATTTAATTAACTGGCAATTTAACTTAAATTAGAAAAGGAGCATAAATACCTTAGTACTAATTGCCATTTAAAACCTTTTGGATTAAGGACTAAGTAAAACAAATCTAATTTTGACAAGTTATTGGTTCTGTTACTTTATCAAACTGCTTTCATGACTGTCTTAGTGTTTACCTGCTTAAAGTTTAGTTTGACAGGATTCTCAAAGAGTAGCATATACATCCATTTGTAAACTCCTTGCTAGTACCTAAAATTTCTCAGAAACTATAAAACTTTCTTTTCCTTAAATTTCTAAATACAACAGTGAAAAACTGGCAATTTTTATACACAAATGACTACCTCCTGTAGGTGGATATAGGAACAATTTAGCACCATGCAGCAGCATTTCATCTGAGCCCAATGTAAACAGAAAAAGTACACAGTTTTCAGTTGGTAATTGTAGTTTTAAACAATAATAACAACTGATTAGCTCATTTGGAACACATCCATGATTAAAATATAAGTACCTAATCAGACAAAAGAAAAGAGATGAAGAGTTTTGGAATTTTTGTCTCGGTTTCACATTTTACCTAAATGAAACTCCATAATGGATTATTCAGAATAGGGGTTACAAATACTAACATTGTCCACAACTCTATCTCCTGTTGCTTGATCTCGTCATTCCTATCCTTCTGTCAACTATCCTGCCAAATCTAAAGTAATGACTTTCTTTCCAATTACATGAACACAAATTAACTTATTTCTTTACACGTGCAATGCCTTTGCAACCCTGATTTTTCAGAAGAGGAAATAATCCCTTTCCACTGTCTTCTTTACCTAGTTGACCTGCTCGTGCAGAATGATTCAATTGAAGTTAACTCCACATAGGGTACTACTTCCTGGTCCCTGTAGTGGGTCATTCTCTCCAGATTATTCAAAGTGTACAATTCTCCTGCATGGAATTTGCTCAATGTATGGCTTTAGGCAGTTGTACATTTCAGTAATATACTTCCATCACTCCTACTGAGCTGTTGATTCTCCACTAGCAAGGGTGTGTTGATCTCTCTTCTTCATTGTTTTGTAACAAGCTCGGAAGGCAACCTGGTATACCATGGACATGTAATAAGTGGGTGTTGCCTGCATCAGCGAAACCTGAACTTCCATCTCTATTAAGAGCATCTCTATTGACTTCTGTCCTGCATTTTATATTTTATAAAATGAGCACATATGTAAGCACAGTCTATACTTAAAAATGTGACATCTGTACTCAGTAACATATGTAGAGAGAAAGAAAGGAGAGAAATCAGACTCCTACTTCACATATTTCTACATTACATATTTTCCATAAGGACAAGTTTTCCTTTGAAATTAAAAAAGTAAAGTAAGTCTAACAAAAGATTGTGAACTAACCAGTTTCTTAGCTACAGTCCAGCATGTTGAGAATCTGTTCATTTCTATACATGTATGATTCTCAGTGATTAAAATAATATATTTAGCTAAAATCCTCCTCTCTATCATTTTTTTAAAGTCACCTCTGTGAGTCACTCAGCATTACCTTCACATTCACCCTTGCCAAGTTATATTTCATTTTGTGATATGTATATTTTGGCCACATCTAGTCCCTTCTGGAACAAGTCAAGAGATGCATATATAACACTTTGGAAGCCAAATGTAAAGATATTTTGGCAATTGCGAATCTGTGCTGAATATTTTCAAATACAGGTTAAAGAACTGGTTTATTTACTATGTACTGCAAAGGAGTTATGTCTCATAAATCATCACAACCTTGTCATGGCAAGTGAGCATGTTGACTTTAAATGCAGCAACAAAAGCCTATGGAGAATATTTGCTGTGTGATTGCATAGGGTAAAAATAATACTTGCATATATTTCTGTACATAAGATAAAATCAAATAAGCATGCACTAAGATCAATATCAATATTTGCATTTATCACACTTAAAAATATCATTATAGTTCCTTTTTCTGATGATACCATCTGTAACTTAACTAAAACTTATTTTTGTTTGAACTCACATTTCAATCTTCCAGGATTGAGAGTGATAAAGTTTGTAGACTTTCTATTTCTGTCTCCTATTTTCAGAGGTTCATAATTCAAAAGGAAAATTAGCTCTTGGATAAAATGTGTCATGAATATTTTGTGGATGTCATCATATTAAGGAATTTATTTCCTTTTCTCTTTTATCTCCTCTGTAAGAAGCTGAATGATATGGGGGAGGCTACAGATAAAGTAAATAGAGAAATAATTGTATCCGGCTATACTGTATTATCTATAAATCTTTCAAGTTTCCATTATATCACATTATTTCTATGCATTTAATAGTCCAGTATCTTGGTAAATGAATCATTTTAATAAAATATTTAGGGAATATGTCATGTTTACAGAGGAAACTTAACTTTGAGTGCAAAAAAAATCTATAGTGGTTATTGAGTTGCCCTAGAAAAGCTCATCCACAAGCACGAGAAAAAGGCAAAAAGGGAGAGATCTAGTTAGATAATATTGTGTGGTGGAGAACATATCAATAAAGAAAGAAAATTGATTTACAGCCTTGATTCAAATACTAAATGGTGTACCACATTGAACATATAACTTACATTTGCAACACCTTAACTTCATAGTGGGCTGGGATTTAGCTCAGTTGGTAGAGCACTGCTCTGCAGTCTCTGAGGTCCCGAGTTCAATTCCCAGCACGCCAAAAATGGGAGAAGGGCCTGGCAATCCACTCCCAAGGCAATCCCGAAGCACTCAGCCATTGAAAACCCTATGAGGGTCACTATGAGTCGGATACCTACTTGACAGCACCTAACAACAACAACAACAACTTCATAGTACAAATTGTGTGGGAGTTCACAACTAAAGCATATTTACATCATCTAGAATGACATAATTCCATTTTAAAAGGTAAATGAGAAAAACAGACAGATAAATTTATAAGTAAAATACATATATTTAGAAAGTTAGTTGATTATTAAAATCTGCCAGAAAGTCTTTTCTCGGTTTTATCCAACTGTCATTTTTGCAGACACGTCTTGCTCTACCAAATGCAAGAAACCTGAACCAAATGAAATGTATTTCAAAATCCAAGGAGCAAGAAGTGGAGATTTCAGTGACATTAATATGTCCAGTCATTTACTGAAAGACAAGTGTTAACCTATATATAGATTACAGAAATATAATTATCATCATTAATTTTTGCTGAAACTAATAAATATTTTTCAGAAGAATAAAATTTGTGAAAAATCTTGGAAAAAAAGGGTCACCAGAAATCATGTTGTATCAGGGTTTAGAAAATGATGGCTATTTACTATTACATGTCTTCAGACCATAAAGTAAGGGGTATAACAAATAAGCAGAAGCCAAGTTTCAAAAAGTCTTTTAGACATTACTAAACATTTTGTAGTTATTTCTGAAAAATTTTAAATTTCATTCAGAATTAAATTCCATGGAGAAGAAAATTGAGATTTCCCATTTAGGAAGAATATATTTCTATAAATTGGAATACTAAAAAAATGGAGGTTAGGAAAAGATATGATGAGAATGTAAGCAAAGGATTCCCTTTCATTTTCACTCCAGATCCACTCTTCACCATTCTGTGTCCCAGTCATTGCCCTGAGCTGAGCTAAGTGGCTCAGTGGATGGCTGAGCTAAGTGTATTGCACTGTTATGCCTCTGATTTCCAATTAGATTCTGTGTTCAGCTAATGGGAAGTAGTAGCAGCATATTGTATGATAAGCTGAGTGTCATATTTTATTTGACTTCATTCATTGTTGTTCTTATTTCCAAAGGCTATATCTCAGGTTGAGTAGCCATCTCCTTATAAATAATCTTGATTCCTCTTTATTGTTCTCTTCCTTCTGGCTGAGACAAAGCTATTCAAGCTATTCAAGTATTGATAGTTCATTGGCATTACATTGTCCCTGCTGATTACTATATACCCTGACCTTACTCAAATTTTATTAAATTTAGAAATCGGGTGAAACATCTGTTTCTTTCTGGCACTCTGAACCACAGAAAGGCCAAGATGGAAGAGTGATGCTATGAAGTATCTAAGAGCCAGAATTGTCAAAATGTGCTTACTTATTGAATATGAAGAAAAAATAAATTAATGAGTTCAGGGTAATCATCCAGTTTATGACTTAATGAATGATTTTTCAATTGAGAGTTAATTATCGAATTAGTGGAAAGTTTAAGTGTGTATATATGTGATCAACTATGAAAGAAATCTGTCATGCCAGAATAGTCTCCACAAATTAATATCTAGAAAACAGAAATGTATATCTGAAACATACAAAACATATCTAGGATAAAACTATGAACTTCCAAGTAATGGGAATATAGCATGAAAGTTAGTATTTCAGTGACAATACGTGTAATTTAGTTGGTAATGATCCTGACATCATTGCTATATATACAGTTTAGAGTACAGACAGTAAATATGAAGTCAGAAAATTAGGCTTGAATCCTGTATCAAGTTGGGCAAATTAGTCATTAATGGTTTCTATATGCCAACATATCTCAAACTGTATACCACTAAGTTGTAATATTATTTTTTTCAGTCCCTGGGGGTTGAACCCAGGGAGTTCAAAATAAAAACTGCCAACCCACTTATTTTTTATTTTGCGTCAGGGTTTCATTTAGTTACAGAGGCTGCCTCTGGCCTCAAACTTGTGATCTTCCTGCCTTTACCTCCTGAGTTGCTAGGATTACAGACATGTGCCTGTGTACCTGATTTAATATGGCTCCATTTATATGAAGCTACTTGTCACAGTACATGAAGCATAAAGTGACCAAAAAGATTTTTTCTATTCATTTTGAGGGAAAACTGCACATGACTTTTAACAGTTTACTAAGACCACATCCATTGTACAAGCACAGCAAAATATCTGAGAAAACTACAATGAAAGATAAAGTAGGGCTTTAAAATTAAAGATTAAGAATCTAATGTTTCATGATTGAGATGATTGCAATTGTAAAGATGAGAGTTAATTTCTATATTAACAGAAGAAATTGGGAGAATTTATGCTCTTAAAAGAACGTGCATCATATTTTTAAAGACTATGCAAAATATAGATCACTTAAGAATTAATGACATAACTAAAGTATAAAATATTTTAAAAGCCTGCATTCTCTTACATTGTAGGATGTGATAATTTGTATGAAATTGGTTTTGTTTTTCCTTTTCAATGGGCTATTTTTCTTACATACATTAATGCTGAAACTCCGCACATATACTGAACTTCCTAAATACTATAAATGTATGATGGCTCATATGGAATAAAAAATTATGTTTTTTTCATCCAAAGTCTAAGACGGTTGTTCATTTGATGAAAGGCTGTTTTCCAAGACATAAAACAGTAACTCAGACACTTTCATCTTGCAGTGCTATTGTATCTTCACATAGTTTTCAAGTTTTCTGTGCTTGTCTGCATCAAGAGAGGAGCAAAAAGCAAGAAGAAAATAGAGTCACACTGAGAAACTTACTTAGACCAAAACAGCTGTGGATTGCCACACTGATGTGTTTTGAGTAGAACTTAGTCACATGAGTTAACGTCTAAGGTGTGTTTAGAGAGTTGAAGTTTACCAATTCGCTAAGGCACAAAAAGAATGCTTACAGGGGACAATGAGGCAGTGTCTACCACACCTGGGACTGAGAAGTTCACAGGCTTTTCCTCACCCACCTTGTTCCCTAATATCTTTACTAGTGCCCTAGTTCTCTCTGCAAATCATATACACTAGTGTTTACCCTACTTCTTGTAGCCACATATAACATTTAGCTATGTTGTTTGACTTCCACAAAATCGCTTAGAACAAACAACACTCAAAGCACTAATATCCAGCTTTGACTGGATGGTACATTTGCTGAAAACTTTAGAAATGTCCTGCACATTTCTAAAGTGGAACTAATGAGCTATAATCTTTTCCTATTTCATTTTTCCCTTCTTCTTCTCAAAATCACACCTTGCATCCTAAAAGAGCTTACCAAAGCATTTTCTCAAACAAAATCACCTCTTTTATGAAAGGAATTCTTATTTCACTTGTGTAGAATTTAGCATTTTTTTCTAGTATACATATGGGACTCTGTGTATGTGTGTGTGTATGTGTGTGTGCAGGCACATGCACAATTTGCAGGCATTTTTTAACATTTATATTCTGAGCTTGAGCTAAGTAAGATATAAAGATAAATAACACATAACAGCTATTCTTAAAGTCTCCTGGAGAAAGCAAACACTTAGGACAGAAACTTCAGCTTATATAATGACTGCTAAAATAGAAATGTGTTATGAGCATTCCAAGAATGCAAAGAGGGAGTTCATGAGTTGGTAGGGATTCTCTGTGGTTCGGAGAGGGAAGCACTTTCCTAGTTTAAAAAGTGACATGAGTGAAAGATTAAAATATACCATGTGTATGAGTATGAACAAGTAGCAACAGGGCTTGGATAACATTGAGTCACTTTGCTTGGACAAGACTCTAAAGCCCATAATAAATTAGCTGACATTAGTTAGGCATGGTGGTGCACACCTGTAATTCCAGTGACTGGGGAGAGGGAGGAAGGACAATAGTAAGTTCAAGGCCAGAGGCAACCTACAAGACTCAAAACAAATAAATAAATAAATGAACCAATAAATAAATGGCAAGTAGGGATATGGCTCAGTGGTAGAGCTCTTGCAAAAGCATTCATGAGACCATGAGTTCAACTCCATAGGGCTGTAAAAAGTTAAAATTCAAAATACAGCTGATATTGATGTGTTGGGGAAAATAATGGGTGGATGGCTACATCTTCAAATAGAATGGCCAGGTACTCCCTGTACTGTCCATTCTCTCTCTCTCCCTCCCTACCTCTCTCCCTCTTTCGCACCACTAGAATTGAGAAAGCCCAAGCATTCATTTTGATCTTGTAGTACCACCCTTTCAGACTCTGCTGCTGCTTTCAGGCTCTGCTGCCTTGAGGCATTTGTGGCCATGACCTAGAGAGTAATAATGCTTACCCCATCTGTGTGGGAGGATAGGTACTCTGTATACACTGAACTCCTGGTCACTTCACAGTGTTTCATGTGTGCCTGGATGTTCTGTCAGGGTTCACCAGAGAAACAGAACCGATAGGGCACCTATACAGAGAAAAAGAAAAGATTTATTATAAAGCATTGGCTCAAAAAATTATGATACCAACAGATCTAGGATCCCAGAGTGAGTGAGCAGACTCTAGTTCCAGGATAGAGCATGGAGTAGATAATGTCCAAAGGCAGCCTCCCGGCTAATTTCTTCTTGTTCAGGAAAGCCAGATGTTTTCTTCTATTCAGTGTTACTATGCATTGAATGAGTTTTTCCCTCCCCATTATGGAATACAAACTGCTTACTCAGAGTTCACCTATTTAAGTTTTAGTCTTATTTAAAAACACCCTCCAAGTTGACACATAAAACTAACCATCAGATGGGAATGATCAAAAGTGCAGAAGAGAGAGGAATGCCCTCCCCCCCCATGCACTGCCATAGATATATCTGGCCAGAGCTGATGATGGAGAACAGGCCAGTTTCAGTGGCCATGCTGGATGTTGTAGTGACTTCAGAGCAACTGATAGCCCTTGTTATCAGGAGTCCAAGGTGCAGCAAGGTAGATAGACAAGGTGGTGCCCATCCCTCTCCCACATGGGCTTCTGATGAATTATATGCCATGCTGGGAGAGCCCCATCCCCAAAATAAAACCACTTTGATGTTTTAATCCTGTATTAATGTTTTAGCCTGCAGCCATACCACTGTGGCTTCATATCCTGTCAGATCTCAGAATCTAAGGAGGGTCGGGCCTGGTTAGTACCTGGATGGAAGACCGCCTGGGAATACCAGGTGCTGTAGTCTTGGGGGAAGGACCCAGCAACCCACTCCCAAAAAACAATCCGCCACTGAAAACCCTATGAATAACAGAGAAGCACTAACAATACTGTTTTGCCTGATATGTGTAGGGTAACTATGAGTTGGATATAACTGGACGGCACCTAATAATAATAACAGCAATTAAGATTTTAAGCATGCAATATTTTTACTTAGTATTTAAGCATGTTAGACAACTTTGGTTTTAGTGATGTGGGTTTTTCTCTCAGGACTTTTTGAGTTTTGTGATGTATGTCCACTTTAAAATGTACTGATTCATGTATATGGTATTAGAGTGATTAGCTTGTTCATCTGGGCAAGATGAGCCTCAATCGCATCTGAAGAGCTTGAATTCTCTGTAGCTGCATGTGTGACTCAGGACAGTCTGCTGCATGTTGGCTCTGGGATAAGAAGGGCTTGGATTTAAGTATCACATCTTTGTAATGATGGACAGGAACTTGACAATTGTGGTCTTCATATTGAAAAGTTCTAGGTACACAAGTACTCAACAAATAGGATATGCATTCAAAACAACAACAACAAATAATAGCTTCTTTTTACCACTTGCAAAGACTTACTTCTTATGAGTAACTTTGTAATCATTATCTGCTGTCCTTACTGCAACCTGGCTAGATGCTACCATGTGTCTAATCAATACTTTGGGAGTCTCCTATGTGCCGAGACGTACTCTATATATTTGTTCCATTTCATTAATGTGATTTGTTCTTAAGGGAGGTCACAGCCTCCATTGTGAAGTAGATACTTTTGTCTATTATCTACTCATGGGCCTCAATTTTATATCCTTCTTCTCTCTCCAACTCCATCAATATCAACTATTTTAATGGGAGTCAGACCATCCCTGTTCCTGTGAAATCTTTCTTGTGAAACAATTTCCATTTTGTACAAATGACTTGTTTTGTGGTCCAATTTAATGAAAAGTTCATTGAACGTACGGTCTGTATCTAAAATCCTTATTGTTTATAAACAATTCTCTTTTCAAACATATCAAATCAGAAAATTCCAAGCCTGTTTTTATTACAATTACAATGTGAAACTACAAGGACAATTCTCACTTGTCATTATTGGACCACCAGCAACATTTAAAACAGAAAAACTCTGCTTCATTCTTGAAATATTCGTTCTCTTGGCTTTTGTCTTACTGCCTGTTGTTTCTCCTTTTTCATTTTTGATATATACAAATTTCCTGATGTTTACTGTTGTAGTGCCTGGGTATTTCCTCTTTCCTTGTGCTCTGTCTCTCTGTCTCACGTTGTATGCATGTATGTTTATGTGTATGTATGTGTGCGTATATACCTACATACACACATATGTATACATGTATATGTATATGTGTGTATATGTATAACATGCATACATACGCACACATATATGTATATATACATACATATATACATATATATACACATACACACAAACACATATATACACACACACACATGTATGTTGCCATAATGTACTTTAATCTCAATTCTGGGTAATAGACGATTTTAACCTAATTCCACTTGACATGTTTACTTCGATATTCCTTTGACATCTTTAACTTAACATTTCTAAGACTGAACATATTATTCTTTTGAACACTGACTATTTTACTATACTAAAACGTTCTCTCTCTTTCTCTCTCTCTCTCCATATGTATATATGTACATATATATATATATATATATATATATATATATATATATATATATATATATACACACACACATTTACCCCCACATGTCTGTCGGTTTGCCGCACTGTGGGGGTTTCTGTGTTGTGATGAGGCTGAGAGCTCTGCCACTGTAACCTCGGACATGAGCAAGGTTACCCATGTTGGGCAGGTTTTCAGCTGAGCTTCCAGACTAAGACAGACTAGGGAGTAGGACCTGGCGAGCCACTCCTGAAACAACTAGCCATTGAAAAGCCTATGGATAGCAAAGAGACACTGTCAGATATAGTGCCAGAAAATGAGGCCCCCAGGTTGGAAGGCACTCAAAAGACTACTGGAGAAGAGTTGCCTCCTCCAAGTAGAGTCTACCCTGATGACGGAAATGGAGTAAAGCCCCAGGGTGCTCAACTTCCTGAGGTGGCACGACTCAAAATGAGGAGAAAAAACTGTAAACATCCATTAATTATTGGAACATGGAATGTATGTAGTATGAATCTAGGCAAATTAGAAATAGTTAAAAGAGAAATGGAGCGCATAAACATTGACATTCTAGGCATCAGTGAGCTAAAATGGACTGGCATAGGCCATTTTGAGTCAGACAGTCATATGGTCTACTATGCTGGGAATGATAAACTAAAGAGAAATGGGGTTGCATTCATCATCAAAAAAGACATTTCAAGATCTGTCCTGAAATACAATGCTGTCAGTGATAGAATAATATCTATACGCCTACAAGGAAGGCCAGTTAATATGACTATTATTCAAATTTATGCACCCATCACTAAGGCCACAAATGAAGAAAGGGAAGACTTCTATCAGCTTCTGCAATCTGAAGTAGATCAAACATGCAATCAAGACATACTGATAATCACTGGTGACTGGAACACAAAGGTTGGAAACAAAGAAGAAGGCTCAGTAGTTGGAAAATATGGTCTTGGTGACAGAAACGATGCTGGAGATCGCACGATAGAATTTTGTCAGACCAATGACCTTTTGATTGCAAATACATTTTTTCAACATCATAAATGGAGACTGTACACATGGACTTAACCAGATGGAACAAACAGGAATCAAAGTTGACTACATATGTGGAAAGAGACGATGGAAAAGCTCTGTACAAAATGTCAAAACAAGACCCGGTGCTGACTGTGGATCAGACCATCAACTTCTCATATGCAAGTTCAAATTGAAGCTGAAGAAAATTAGAACAAGTGTACGAGAGCCACGGTATGACCTTGAGTATACCCCACCTGAGTTCAGAGACCACCTCAAAATAGGTTTAATGCATTTGACACAAATGACAGGAAACCAGAAAAGTTGTAGCATGACATAAAAGATATCATTAAAGAAGGAAACAAAAAGCTCTTAAAAAGACAAGAAACAAAGAAAAGATAAATTACATGTCAAAAGAGACACTGGACATTGCCCTCTAATGTCAAGCAGCTAAAGCAAAAGGAAGACATGAGGAAGTTAAGAAACTAAACAGAGGATTTCAGAAGGCAGCTCAAGAAGACAAAAACAAATATTATAATGACATGTGCAAGGAGCTGGAGGCAGAAAACCAAAAGGGAAGAACACGTTCTGTTTTTCTCAAGCTTAAGGAAGTAAAGAAAATATTCAAGCCTCAAGTGGCAGTAGTGAAAGATTCTGTAGGGAAAATATTAAATGATGCAGGAAACATCAAAAGCAGATGGGAAGAATACACAGTCATTACACAAGAAAGAATTTGTAGATGACCAACCATTCCAAGAGGTTGCATATGAAGAGGAACCAGTGGTGTTGAAGGACAAAGTGGAAGCTGCCTTGAAAGAGCTGGTGAAACACAAGGCTCCAGGAATTGATGGGATACCAATAGAGATGTTTCAACAAACAGATGCAGCACTGGAGGTGTTAACATGTTTATGCCAACAGATTTGGAAAACAGCTACTTGGCCCACTGACTGGAAGAGATCTATATTTGTGCCTCTTCCCAAAAAAGGGGATCTAACTGAATGTGCAAACTATTAGACAATATCAGTAATATCACACACCAGCAAAATTCTACTAAAGATCATTCAGAAGTGACTGCAGCATTATATAGACAGGAAATTACCAGAAAATCAAATGTGATTCAGAAGAGGGCGGGGAAGAAGGGACATCATTGCTGATGTCAGGTGGATATTAGCTGAAAGCAGAGAATATCACAGAGATGTCTATCTATGTTTTATTGACTATGCAAATGCATGTGATTGTGTGGATCATAACAAATTATGGATAATACTTCGGAAAATGGGAATACCAAAACACTTAATTGTGCTCATGAGAAATCTGTACATGAACCAGGAGATAGTTGTTCGAATAGAACAAGGAAACACTGAGTGGTTTAAAGTTGAGAAAGGTGTGCATCAGGGCTGTATACTTTCACCCTATCTCATCAATTTATATGCTGAGCAAATAATCCGAGAAGCTGGACTTTATGAGGAAGAACATGGCATCAAGATTGGAGGAAGACTCATTACCAACCTGTGTTTTGCAGATGACACAACTCTGCCTGCTGAAAATGAAGAGGATTTAAAACATTTACTGATGAAGATCAAAGATTATAGCCTTCAATGTGGGTTACGACTAAACATCAACACAACAAAAATCCTTACAACTGGGTCAGCACACAACTTCACAATAAATGGAGAAAAGATTGAAGTTGTCCAAGATTTTGCTTTGCTTGCCTCTATAATCAACACCTGTGGAAGCAACAGTCAAGAAATCAAAAGACGCATTGCTCTAGGAAAATCTGTGGCAAAAGATCTCTTTAGAGTATTGAAAAGCAAAGATGTCACATGGAAGATGAAGGTGCATCTGACTCATGCCATACTATTTTCAGTGGCATCATATGGTTGTGAAAGCTGGACTTTGAACAAAAGAGACAGAAAAAAAATTGATGCTTTTGAATTGTGGTGCTGGAAACGTCTATTGAATATACCATGGACTGCCAAAAGAACCAACAGATCTGTCCTAGAAGAAGTGCAACCAGAGTGCTCCTTGGAAGCAAGAATGGCCAAACTGCGTCTTACATATTTCAGACATGTAGTCAGGAGAGATCAATCCCTGGAGAAGGACATCATGTTTGGGAGAGTGGCAGGTCAATGCCAAAGAGTAAAACCCTCCACCAGATGGATTGACACAGTGTCTGCAACAATGGGCTTAAACATAAATAAGATCATTTGCCTGGCACTGAATCGGCAAGTATTTCGACCTGCTGTACATAGGGTCGCTATGAGTCGGACTTGACTCTACGGTACCTAACAACAACAACAACATACACATTTACATATATATACATATATGTATATATATGTATGCATATATATGTGTGGATGTGTGTGTGTGTGTGTGTGTGTGGATGTGTGTGTGTGTCTGTGTGTGGCTTGCAACCATAGCACTGTGGTATCCTATCCTGTCAAATCTCAGAAGATATGCAGCGCTGGGCCTTGTTAGTAATTGGATGGGAGACTGCCTGGGAATACCAGATACTGTAGGCTTGGGAGAAGGACCTGGCAGCCCACTCCCAAAAATCTATCCACCATTGAAATCTTATGAATATTAGAGAATTACTGACAATGGTGTTTCCCATGTTGTAAGTAGGGTTGCTATGAGTTGGAAATCCACTCCAGGGCACCCACCAACAACAACAATATGTATGGGTATATGTGTGTGTGTGCACACGTGTGTGTATACACACATACACACATCTTTTTGAAAAAGAGTTTTTGTTCCATGCCCACCTTACTCTACCTCCATCTTTCAGTGAGTTTCCTGTTTTTCTGTATTTCTAGAATGCTGTTTCTGTGCACTCTTCTTATTTTAATAAAATTCTTCTACTTCTTAAACAGACAAGATGATCTATAATCCTTTGATTTCACTAAAGTCAATAAGATCTCTGCTTCAGTAAAGAGAAAGCAATCAGCCTCTTATTTCTAACTTTTGTTTTTAAGTTGAGCATATATTTCTTCCAGAGGTGGTATTATGTCATTGAAAGGTGCAAAGTCAATTATCTTCAAAAGAGATCCTTTCTCTTATCAATAAAGAACATTTTCCCTTTCAACTGATAGACATGAGATAATATTGGCACAACTTTCAAATAGTTATCACTCTGTTAACATGAGTATATTGTTTGGTAATCCCAAAGGGACTGGCATGAAAAGCAAGCTATAATGTGTACCATGAACGATAAGTGCTTTTTTCTAGCAGTAGTTGTATCTTTGTTGTTGTTAGGTGCTGTCTAGTCGGGTCTGAATCATAGCAATCCTATGTTCAACAGAACTAAACTCTTCTCAGTTCTGTGCCAAGTGCATGATCCTATTTATGTATAAGCTTATTGTTGCAGACACTATGTCAATCCATCTAGTTGAGGGTTTCCTTTTTGTTTATGACTTGCTGCTCTCCCAAATATGATGTCTTTCTCTAGGGTTTGTGCCCTCCTCACCATATGTCAAAAATATGTAAAATGAAGTCTAGCCATCCTTGCTTCCAAGGAGCACTCTGGTTATGTGGGGCATTGCTCTGCTGCTAGACTTGCTCTGGTTGAGCAGGAACCAGCAGCCAAAGACCTATTGTCTGGTGAGGGTGAGCCAAGCACCCAAGAGCCATGCTGCCTGGAAAGCAGGCTTATGCCCACAGCTGCTCTGAGAAGCCTTGAGAAAGGCAGGCTCAGAGGCTTCTAGCCATGGTAACTCCTTGTTTCTTTTCTTCCCAATGAAGACTCCGAGTGCTCTGCTCCAACAGCTCTTTATTTCTTCCTTGTCTGTCCTGGTCAATGGAATGGACCCAGACTGCTCCGTGTACCACCCTTATATACTCTTCTGGGGCTTGCCAGGGACCAATCAGAGGCAGTCACCCCAGACGGGTTACAGCCAATCAGAGGGGATATTCAAATTTGGCTTTGTAAAAGTAGCCAATCAGGGATCATTCCAAAATGGTCCAGTCAGGAGCCGTTCTGGGGTTTGTAAATAGACAATCAGTGTCGAGGGGACTGAGGCAAAGGAATAGATGCCAGCGCCATCTTGTAGAGCCCGATGACCCTGAGTTCCCAGATGAAGGGCAAAGGTGACTGCCTAGGGAACAAGCCTCACTCCTCCAAGGGAGCCTAGATATATGGTATATTCAATATATGGTATATTCCATAGATATACCATAGATATATGGTATATTCAATATTCATCTCTAACACCATAATTCAAAAACATCAATTCTTCTATCTCCCTTGTTCAGTGTCCAGCTTTCACAGCCATATGATGCAGCTGAGTTGGGTCCATCTCACAATGACCCTCATACGGTTTTCAATGGCTGATTGTTTTCATGGTTTCTTCAGGAGTGAATTGCCATATCCTTCTCTCATTTTTGCAGTGCTGAAGGTCAAACCCAGGGCCTCAGAGAGCACCAAGCAGCACTTTACCAACTGAACTAAACCCCAGTCCCTTACTTATTTATGTATATGTTAAAATTGGAAAAATGAAATTTATAAATAGAGTTTATTTACTTATTTGAGAAGAGAAGAAGCAAGTGTATGGGTTAAGACAATCATAGTTAGGTAGGTACATGCTAAGGCACACCAAAACTAGTAGTACTCACTCTATAGCATTATAGGCCAGACACTATTTCATATGCTTCACATTAAGTAGTTTTCATTTAATACTTACAATCATCTTACACCACAGGTGACTCTGTGCTATCATGTAAATTATGCCCATGAAGCAAGTGAAATGAACTGTTAATATTACACAACCATCACCCCAGACACCAGATTTAACCTGAGGTGTCTCAGTCCAGAGTCTGTGTTTTTCACCAGTGAGACAAACTGTGACGTCTATGATGATGTTTCAATTACTTTTATTATCATGCTAATTCAAAATAATGCATATATGTCAGGTCCAAAAATATAGTAATGCTTAGAAGCTACCTAAATCCTCAAAGTCCACAGAAATGATCATTGACAAATGAGTTACCTTTGGAAAAAAAAAGAAAGTATAATATATAATTCTATTGGCCATCTCTGTTTGCCAGTTAAGGATAAGAGACAATGTGAATGATAAACACCCAACTGATAAAGAAATGATACTTATATTTAAATTTGATATATATGTAAGTATATTTTTGAAGTACATAACTAATGAATGTATGTTCACCTGCATCAAATTTTAGGTTTTTTTTTTGTAATTCTATCAAATATTCTATATAATGGCAATGACATTTTAGTTTATATTAGTGTTCTGTTCTGTTTTTGAACCTAGGACCTCTCATCTGCTAGGCAAGTGCTCTGCCACTGATATGCATCATCAGTCCATTTTTGTTTTTATTTTTTATTTTGAAACAAGATCTCACTAATTTCTGCAGGCGGCTTCTGACTTTGAACTTGGGATCCTCTTGCCTCAGCCTCCTGAGTTGCTGGGACTAAAGATAATGAGCTACTGTGCTCAGCTCCAGCTTGATGTTTTGATAATCCTAAAATAAATCATTTATAGAGTTATTGGAAATGAAAATAGTTTCTATAGGTAAAGATGTAAAATTTCAATGAAAACAACTCTAGTCAAGTTTCAAAAGGGCAGGTATATTTTTACTGTCATTTATAGAAGTTTACCATAAGAATGAATTGGGGTAGGGTACAGAGGAAATCATTTCTGGGCTATATTTAAGACCAGTGAATTTAAAGTCATCTAGCCTAGAAACTCTCAAAATGGAAAACTATCAATTAGGAACAGAAGGAAATTTTCTACCCTTCTTTTTATTTTATTTTTCTCCTCATCAAGTAATTACTTTGGTAGTTTTCATTATCAATTTTGCCTATTACCAAGCCTTATCACTGGCCCAGCATCCTCTCTTTCATGTCAGACTGAATGGATGGTAAAAAGATGACTTTTAAGCATGCAATTCAGGCCACTGGATAATTACAGAGGCAATTTCCTATTGAGGACCATATTTGAATAACAGTTTTAGGAGTAACACATACAGAGCAGTTGAACCATACATAGCTGTAGACTGTCCAATTGGCAATATCCAGTAGGCTATTGACTGCATGAGTTTGCATTTTATGAGAAACATCTGAAACATCAGACTCTGAATTTTGGCAGCCAATCTGAAAATTTGGATGAGAGAGGCAATAAGGTATTATTGGGCTGCATATAGATCTAGTAAAAAGGAGAAAATAGTATTGGGATTATCAGAATGTTAAATTGGTCAGAATATTTCAGTGGAATCTCAGTTGTATACACCTTGTTGACTCAATTTCTAGGAACATCAATTACATTTGGTGGGTACAAGGAGGCAGAAATAATATCAGTTCACATCAGACAAAGAACTCACCATAGCTATGTATATTTATGAGTGTACATGAGATTTATAATGTATATGAGATTACCCTGTCAATTACTAACTAAATTGACAACCATAAAGAGCATGTTATAGAAACAAGGTATATTACTATAAATCTCAGCTTTTTCAAAATTCTGGGGAATTTATGAATTCATTAGACAATATATGTTTAACTTTATATTCACTGGAGAATCCCAAAGATATCTTTTCTACCTGATATCCATTTTAGTCATAGAACCTTGAAGTTGAAATGGAAGTTCAGTATTTTATACTCCAAGTAATTATACACACATAGCCACAAATTCAGTTCAACTAATTGATAGAATGAGAGCCTAAATCTCCTAATTTTTTTCCTGTAGTTGGGAATTGAACCCAGTTCCTCATACATCCTCATCTTAGCCTTTTACCAATAAGCTGCATCCATAGTCCCTTTTTTAGTTTTTATTTTGACACAGGGTCTCACTAAGTTGTATAGGTTGCCTTTGGCTACAAACTGTCAGTCTTTCTGCCTTACTCTCCTGAGTAGCTAGGATGACAGACATGTGCCATGGTGTCAGTTCTGATTTGGAATTTAAAGCTAAAATTTACCCAGGGAAATAATCCAGTTGATTAGGAGTAGAGCCAGCTCTTCAGAACCATCTCTAGTTCTGATCAGTCAAAACAATTAAGTCATCAAAAATATTTTCCATTTTGGGGATGCTATTTTATGAAGTTACTCTTATGAAAAGATAAGTAACTCCCTATATACGAAAGGAATTGTCAACTTACCTTAATATGTACACATCAATATTTGGTACAACAACATATTGTACAACATTATGGAAATGTTCATGAGAAATGAAAATGACTCTTAATAGATGACTAGTTCATTTATTTATTCATTCAGTCTTGCACTTGTTCTCCTAGTTAACAAATATTTATGAAGGACCTACTGTATGTGAAGCAGTATTCTAGATGTTATGGAACATATACTCTAGGGATAAGAGATTGATCAAACATAAGTAGAAACAAATCAAAACTTTGAATGATAATAAATGCTCTGGATATAATATGGTGAGTTGTAGCATGGATAGTGAGGAATCAGTCATGAAAAGATCTGGTGCAAGGGGAGGGTATGAGTCCAGGCAGAGGGATTAGAAATGCAAGGACCTAGATATGACGTGTGCAGTGCAGTTTGGAGGCCTGCTTATGTACTGCAACAAAATGTGGGCTATTTAGATGTCGCCTCTTAATCTCTGCACATGGCCCTGGGGCTTAGCTCAGATGGTAGAGTACTGCTCTGCATCCTCTGACCTGGGTTGGATCTTCAGCACTGTAAAAATGGGAGAAGGACATGGCAGCCTGAACCAATCTCCAAACAATTAGCCATCGAAAAGTCTTATGAATACCAGACAAGCACTTACAGGGTGCTGTGCATGCAGCAGTGTCAGGGAGTGGTATGTTCTGTTGTACATAGGGCTGCTATGAGTCAGACCCATCAATGGCACCTAACAAGGACAACAAAATCTCTGCATATAATATGTAGAGCCTGGGTAGAATTAGAAAGTCACCTTTTGTATAAATTACAAGTTTTATGAAGATTACATTTAATTAAAGTTTACCAATCCATTTAAAATAGATTTTTCTTTTTGAGTTGTTAGCATATATTTTACACTTTAGTAATATATAATATAGTATTTAATATAATGATGAAGAAAATATGTTAACATGGGGCAGGACTGGCTAACTCTTGATTGTGTGATTTATGGATTTGTACATTTTTAGGACAAAAATATTAGGGAAAGTTATGCAGAGAATAATTTAGTGTTTGTGGAAAAATTGCTGTGTTCTCAATAGCTGAGAACTGTGCCAAAGTATTACAAAGAAAATTAAATCAAAGATAGCCACAAATTATTAATTGAAAGGAGACTAATGGAAATGTACACTTTGCACTAAATTTCTGAACCAGTTGGAAAATAGAGAACAGCCAGTCTTTGTTTTTCTCCTAAGCAATGTGTTCCTGAAATTAACTTCAATTATCAAAATGGAATAAACTAATCATTTTTTCCCTATACCATTTTTCCCTGTTCCATAAATACATGATTCTCCTTACATCCTCTCAACTGGCATTGGTAATTGAGATCACTTCTGCTACTTCCCACATAAGTTCACCTACTTTCAGAGACTTTAGTGAATAAATATATACTGAGTTCATCTTCTATGTCAGGATCCTCCAGTTATACTTTTCTAAGCATTATGCTTAATCATGGAGATTTAGTAATATGTGGTCCATACTTTAAAAAAATAAAAGCAAGCTAGGGGAGAGCTGTAAGGAGTTTGAAATTGTACTCGTGGTGGGCACTAGTCCTTATGTAGAGATAAATTGATCTCCTTAGAGGAAATAAAAACAATGATATATGAGTTTCACCTTGTAAGCTAAAGACAGTACCATTCAATGGAAAACACAAAAGTTTTTCCAGAAAATAAATATGCATCACACCTATTAAAGATATGTTCTTTATGGAGCCAGGAATCCTAGGATCGAGCTGTTAGAAACAAGTGGTTAGGCAATGTGGAAAGGGCCTTGGATACCATTCTGAAGAATTTGGGCTGTACCTTTCAAGTATCAGACGTGTGCTAGAAAAACACAATAGAAAGATGTTATTGAGGATATCAAACATTTTTCTTTTTCAGTATCAACCCCTCTCCATTCTTAGACCCTTTGACTTGGGTGGATTTAAACCCCCTTCTTCTCATTGTGTGAGCACATGCCTCAGATCTGGTCTGTTCAAGCACTCCTTCCTTTGGTCTCTCCAATATGGCATATATTAAGTCAAGTATTTATATATAATCTTTTATTTGTAACTATCAGGCAAGAGACTTTTTATATTTATCATGTTACTTAATTGATTGTTAGGACTCCTGAAATGTGTGAATCAAATTCGTGAGCACAAGTGAAACATGAAGACCCACATAGCTGGAAATGGGACTACACATTCTGATCTACAGAGGAAATCTCTTCCAAGTTTCATTGCCTTGGTCCAGTGAATTATTATTATTATTTTTTTATCAGTTGGACTTAGGTTTTTATCATTTTAACCAAAAGAACTGTCACTATTTTTAAAAGAATATACAAAAAGATTATTAAAGTGCAGTAGTATCATTTTTAATGACCTGAGAGGAACTGAACAAGAAGAATAAATAAGAGCACAGGGCTAGAGTAGAATAGTGGAATAACATAATTAAAATGCAAAGGTAAGAAAAATAAATTATTACTTCAAAGGTTAACTAAACAGGAAAAAAAGAAGAAAGAAGGGAGAGATTCTAGGTAGCTAATAGGAAACATTTTTGTTTGAGGATCTTTGAGGTTTGGTATCTATTTGGAATTAATGAAAATTTTAGTGAGAATTAGAAATGTATGTCTGCAACTCAGAAGGAAGATGAAGCTGAATATACTGATTTAGGATTTGTTAACATTGTTAAGAGAGAGAGAAAGAACATGCCCTTATCTCAGAAATCAAAAGCAGAATGTGCCCTGTAGAAAAGAATAGACGAGCACTGCAAAATCAAGCACAGAATTTAAGCCAAGTAAAAGTCAGTAAAAGACTTTTATTTTTAATTATTTGTTTGTTTGTTTGTTTATTTGTTGTTTTGGCTTTTTAAGATAGTCTTTTGCTATGTAGCCCAGGCTAACCCGGAACTTGCTATCCTCCTGCCTCAACCACCCAAGTGCTGGGGTCAGGCATGTACTTCCATATCACATCTGACTAGATCATGGACTCTAGTGTGTTAAACATCATCAACATTATTTTCAATAGTGTTAATATGGTGAGATCAATCATCCAACTTCAGTAGATTTTGTAGACAATTTGAAAAATGAAACAAGACTAATCATTTTTTTCCCAATGAACCTGGCAATAAAAATAAGGTAAGATATGAATTGATACCTAAAAAAGGTAAAAGAAAATGTTTGAAAAAAATAAAACACTCAAAAATTCTAAATGAATTTATGGAAGGAGGAGGAGGAAGCAAAAGAGGATAAGAAATAATGAAGGATTAAAGGCACAGGAGAAATGCAAATAAGCTTTTATATGGTCTTGAAGAGATAGAAAATAACAATCTGGGAAAATGTGGGAGACAGTTTCTCCTGACCCTGGAGAGGAGAGAGTAAAGATGAAAATTTCAGATAGAAGGGAAAAAAATAAAACATTACTGTTTTTATTTCCATGTTTACATGTATTGGGAGCCTGGGTGATGTGATGTCAATAAGGACCATTGGAGCAGCGTCTTGAGAATTAAGGTTTTAATAATGACTGAGGAGAATAGGAATAAGAAAAGAACTGTATGAGTTACTATGTCATTCATTGACTAAGACAAATGAAGCATACTATTATAAGACTTTTTTTTCCCCTAGAAGTTTAACTAAATTTTCAGAGAAAGCTTGAAGCTCACTTTCAGTGAGTCCCACAGTCTATGAGCTACCTGGTGCAGAACCTCAGGAATGAGATGATTTGTGACATCCAGGGCTAATGTGAACTGCATGATTATGGCAAAAAGTTACAACAACAAATAAATGAAAACTGGTAGTGAAAGTAATGAGACTGTGTCTGCAATGATGGGCATAAGATTCAAGTGAAATAGCTTACGAAATGAGAGATAAAGATGGCACTACAGAAAACAGGACATCTAAGACAGAGTTAGCTGGTGGGTTATAACCTACAAGTAGAGCCTACAACACCAATATCTAGTATCCTAGATCATAATGCATCTATAGATATATAATACTGATCAGTATATCTACATCTATTCATGTTGTAGAAAACTCAAGTGAAATTCTGAAATTCTTAGGCATGACTGAGAGACAGAGGGCATAACAGGGGTAGTATTCCAGAAAAGATGGTATTGAATTGAAGACAGAGACATTATGTACCATTTTGAAGCTGGAAAATAAGAGTTGAAGAAAATGAGATGAAATGAAAAACGGGAACTTTTCAGATTATCTATACTCAGGAGAGTATGTATTTAAAAGGTTTTTACCCTGTACTCATAGAACTGAATAGATATATGGACAACTAATATATTCACAACTGCAAAATGATGGGTCATTTAAAAAATATTGTCTAGGGGATAATGTTATGTTATTAATTCCTACAACTCATTATTTCTTAAAATACTCCAAACAAGTTATTTGTCAAATAGGCTTATTTTCATGTGAGGTTACTCTTTCCGAGTTGACTATGTTCAAATACTACTTTTATATAGTTGCAATATCTCATCTAAACAAGTACTCTACCTTTCAACAAAAAGGTTGGTATCATATTACTTTGGTTTAAAATTTAATAAGTGACCTATATTCAAAGCATTTGTGAAAAGTTGCATGTAGGTAAGGGGAGTTTGGAGATTATAAACAAAACTATATTAAAGGAAGGCTGGAGTCACTTAGAATGGAAAGCTATAGATCAAGTTTAAATGGGAAGCATTAATGGGAGTTATGGGCACACATCTCAAAACAAATACACCCCAAAGAATTTATAGAACACCTCTCATAATTGGAAAAAGACAGATTTTACAATTATCCTCAGGACAAGCTGCCAATAGAATAAAATGCATAGGTTTAGTGTCACAAAAAATATGAGACACAAGGGGAAATGAGTTGAAAAAGAAATGAAGAAGAAATGCAGTGCATGCAGTAGTGCAGAATTGCAGATACGACAGCCCTCACTGGAGTGGTATATACTGAAAACATGTAGATGCCATACTAAAATTAAAATAATATTTAATTGCTATAAAAATCTGTGGACATTATTTCTAGAATAAGATGGTAGCAATTACAGTCATTCTGCTCACATAAATAAATATGTTGGATATTTGTAATTATTACTATTTGGAATAAATTTTATTAAATTTTAGAAATTTGCATTTTTTATATTGAATTTTTTAGAATTCACATATAAGAAAAAATAAAAGGTGAATTCAATAGGCCAAAAAGAATCACTTATGAGTACTTCATGGGAAAAATTTCTAGAAATCAGTGTTTAGTAATTTCAACTTTGTAATCACTTTTATGTTAAAAATTTGTATATTTTGTGAAAGAAAATTATAATCTTTGAAAGATTCAAAATTTACATGTTCTTAAAATCACAGAATATATCAAATGGCAAATATCATGTAGCAGTATAGAATTTGTACTGATTTAGAGGTATTGAATATGTGAGGGTTTTTTCTTCCTTTTTATTTTTATTATTTTTTGTTTTTGCTTTTGATTCTTATGCTCTTCACATTCATTTAAAGAGAAAGACAGTACACATTTAGTGAAAAGACCTATTCTGCTACCTTAATACTGATTTAACTGTTTGCTGGTGTGAAAACAAATTATTATTTAAATGCTTTGAAAATGAGTGTTCTCTTCTTATATTCTAAATAATCTTTCAATTTAATAATGCTCTTTGATTTACAGAAGTTTGTAGAGAGTACAGAGTTTCCACGTTCACTAACTTTGTTGTTGTTATTGGTAGGAGCTGTCCAATAGGTGTCTGAATCTTAGTGACCCTATGTACAACAGGTGAAACACTATTGTCAGTGCTTCTCTGACCTTCATAGGGTTTGTGATGGGTGACTGTATTTTGAGATTGGGTTGCTGGGTCCTCCTCCCAACCTTATAGAACCTGGTATTCCCATGCTGTCTCCCAATCAAGTACTAACCCTGCCTGATCCTGCTTAGCTTCCAAGATCTGACAGGATCCAACACCATAGTACTTAGGCTGCAGGCACACTAACCTTGTTGTCTTATATTAATATGTGTTATTTTTCTTATTGGATGAATGACATGCTAAATTTGAGGTTCCTATCAGAATCTCAGGTGATGCTTGATAATAGTGAGTTAACACCCAAAGTAGAGGCTTAAATTATATATGTAAATTTGGTAGGCATTACAAAAAGATGATAGGTAATATCAAGATATAAGAAAAATTATCTAGGATGTGAGTTGCACAAGATGGAGAAATACAATTTTATATGGGGAAGAAAAAGGGGTTGGGAGCCAAATCTTGAGGAACCTCACACTGAGGTGCCAGGAAGAAGAAGAGGGAGACTGCAAGTAAGCAGGGAGCAATTCTCTTAAATGCATTAAAAGAGAACCAGTGACTATCATCAGATTTGGTGAGATTAGTCAGCCTAGTGGTCTTTGATTGCTTCCATAAGAGTAGCTTCATGGAAAGCAATGAATATAATCAACATCTACAAATGAAAGTAACATGACATGAAGAAGAGAGAACAGTGTAAAATATTTAGTTGAGGAACAATGAACTTTAAAATCTTAATGGATTACAAAACTAAGCATTTACCTGTATGCTCCCTTCTCTGAAAATTCGCTATATTTGAGTGATTTGTGTTGCATTTTGTCTTGATCTGGTGAGATACCAGGCTTCCAGTGGGGTTCAGTTTGTTCCTCATGTCTTCATTCTAAGATGTAGGCTAAAGGACTAGAAGTTACCTGTACCATTTCCTTCTCATGCACATGGTGGGAACTCAAGAGAGCAAACAAAATGACAAAAGCCATTATGAAGACTCTTGCTCATGTCCTGCCCATTAGCATTTTATTGGACAAAGCAGTCATGCACCCAAGGCTAAAATGAGCAGGCTGGGAAATATACACCATCAAATTTAGAGAGAGATACTAAGATTCATAAGAAAAATACAATCAAGTTGGTCACCATGGCTCACACCTCTCAGGCCTGTGACTTGGATGGCAGAAGGAGATCACAGGTTTGAGGCCAGGGGGAGCCTATGCAACTTATAAAGACCTTTTCTCAAAATAAAAAGTGAAAAATAGGATTTGGGGCAAGGCTCTGTATTAGAACATTTGCCTATCATACTCAAAGCCCTAGGTTCAACTTCCCAGTATTGAAAGAGAAAGGAGGAGGAGGAGGAGAAAGAGGAGGAAGAGAAGCAGGAGGAAGAGGAAAATGCAATCATAGTTTCTATCAAGTGAACTTTTGGTTGTTGTTTTATGAAATGGTAATAAATTGCTATGTTGTTGTTTTTGTTAGGTGCCCTCGAGTTGGTATACAACTCATAGCAACCCTAGCTACAACAGGTGAAACACTAATGTCAGGGCTTCTCAGCTGTTCATAGGGTTTTCAGTGGTGGAATGAATTTTGGAAGTGGGTTGCTGGGTCCATCTTCCAAGCCTACATCACCTGGTGTTCCCAGGAGGTCTCCCATCCAAGGACTAACCAGGCCTGAACCTGCTTAGCTTCCGAGATCTGATGGGATCAGATGCCACAGGGCTATGGCTGCAGGCTAATATAAAACTATAGATACCTCCTAATAATAGTGATTTTCTCAGGAAAGGGAAAAAGACTAATGCAAGAGAATGTGGGGATAGTTTACAGAAGCAGGGCTTATTAAGGGAACTAAAAAGGAATGAGATTCAGTAAACAAAGAACTAAGTTTAGGTGGAAACAGAGATAATTAACTCACTATCATAGAAAGGAGGTGTAAAATATAGGCAGATGAATAGATTTGATGGGGAGCTGATAAGATGATTCTTTTCTAATTAAGTTGCCTGCGCTCCTTCTTGGCCATATTATTATCTGGCTTTTATTTCTCCTGCTCCTAAATAATGTTTCTTCCCAAGAATAGCTTTCTGCATCTTCTATACCTATTTTATTGTCTTGACAAAACTCAGGTCATAACTTCAACTGATCTATGCAAATCAAATTCCAATCAGTATTTCTGGCCCTGATATTCCTCACATATGCTTGATCTTCCCAAGTTATATATCTTGGAAGCTTGAATGGCACATTTCACTAACTCCTCACATAGCAGATAAAATTACT
>VMDO01013524.1:0-57869 GCA_007922755.1 Pedetes capensis
TCTTCAATGTGACATCTTTGCTTTTCAATACTCTAAAGAGATCTTTTGCCACAGCTTTTCCTAGAGCGATGCATCTTTTGATTTCTTGACTGCTGCTTCCACGGGTGTTGATCATAGAGCCAAGCAAAGCAAAATCTTGGACAACCTTAATCTTTTCTCCATTTAATGTGAAGTTGCGTGCTGACCCAGTCATAAGGATTTTTGTTTTGTTGATGTTTAGTCGTAACCCATATTGAAGGCTATGATCTTTGATCTTCATCAGTAAATGTTTTAAATCCTCTTCATTTTCAGCAAGCAAAGTGGTATCACCAGCAAAATTCTACTAAAGATCATTCAGAAGCGACTGCAGCAGTATGTAGACAGGGAATTACCGGAAAATCAAGCGGGATTCAGAAGAGGGCAGGGAACTAGGGATATCATGTCAGGTGGATATTAGCTGAAAGCAGAGAATATCAAAAAGATGTCTATCTATGTTTTATTGACTACGTAAAAGCATTTGATTGTGTGGATCATAACAAATTATGGATAACACTTCGGAAAATGGGAATACCAGAACACCTAATTGTGCTCATGAGAAATCTGTACATGTTCCAGGAGGCAGTTCGAATAGAACAAGGAAACAATGAGTGGTTTAAAACTGAGAAAAGTGTGCGTCAGGGCTGTATACTTTCACCCTATCTCTTCAATTTATACACTGAGCAAATAATCCGAGAAGTTGGAGTTTATGAGGAAGAACGTGGCATCAAGATTGGAGGAAGACTCATTAACTTCAATATACTACATATATTCAGAAACTTTTTGATCTTATCAGTGAAAAAATTTCCCTTTGTACATTTCTTTTGCATTCCTTTTATGAGTGAGTCTTCATTTGTTCAAAACTTATTTCTGCGAGCCAGTTCCATTCTCCCTTTCTTTTTTCTTTGTATTGACAGGCATCAAACATGGGGTCTCCTGCATGCTGGGCAAGTGCTGTGTCACTGAACCACACCTCTGTCACTTGAGTTTTTTAAAGCTATATAGTCAAGTCTAAATTACTGCAATAAAATTTATTAGTCTAACAGATAGTTTGTGGTTTTCGAGTCAAGCTTAAAAAGTCCCCCTTGATAAGATTATTTAAAGTGAAAACAAAAACAAACCTATCTTATTTTTTCTTCTTTTATGATTGTATATGCATTTAAATTATTGATCCAGCTGGATTTTTCTTTTGCTGAAATGTTCTACTACTGAGGTTTACCCCCACTTTCAGGAATTTATTTTGTTGTAAGGATAGGTAGAGATCCAGCATTTTTTTTTCTTTCCTGATGAAATGACAACTGTCTCATGCAGTTATAGTGATTTGTGTTTCTCATGTTATAAATTTCATACATCTGAACTATTACTCATGTGATTCTTATGTGAGCTATGATAGCTGTGTGGGAAGGTCAGTGTTTTACCCTATTTTCCATGTGAATTTTGGAATTGACTTTCCTTAGATCTAAAAATGCCGGGAAGATTTTAAGTTCATAGATTGATTTTTGCATAGAAATTAAAATGACTTGTTGAATTCTGTTTCTATTGAGTTTTTCAGTTTATTTTGTTAAGGTGCTTTTTGCAGGAGGCGTGAGGTAACTAGAGATTGAACCCTTGGCCTTGTGCATACTAGGAAAGTAGTCTACCACTGAGCTGCATTCCCAGCCTTTTTATTTATTTATTTATTTAGAGGCCAGTTCTTAGTTGGTTAGGATGGGTTTGAGTTTGTGATCTTCCTGCCTCAGCCTCCCCAGTGCTGGGGTCAAAGGCATGCACCACCATGCCTGGCACGTTATGTTTTTGTATTTCTTTGTTTGTTTTGTTTTATTTTTAAATGAAGTAAGCATTCATCTGAATAAAAAGAATTAATTTGGTAACTTTAATGCAAGTGTCCCCACCCCCATGGTGAGAACCATAAAACTGCTAGGAACCATGCCACGGCCGCACAGCAGGAGGTGAGCAGCTGACAAACCAGCAACCTCCTCTGTATTTACAGCCACATCCCATTGCTCACATTACCACCTGAACTATGCCTCTAGTCTATGGAAGAATTGTCTTTCATGAAACTGGTCCCTGGTGCCAAAAAGGTTGGGGACCTCTGACTTTATACTGCTGTTGCTTAAAAGCATCCATCTTTATTCATGGCCCATATGCTGGAGGTAAGACCCTGGCCAGTACTGGAAGCAAGGTTAGGCAGATTTTATTTTACTCTGTACCTAACTTTGAAAGCTGAAGATTATTGTGTGATTGGCTTTAGTAGTAAAAGTGTTTTTTTTTTTTTTTTTTTTTTTTTAGAATAGCAAGAAATGCTATTCTAAGGAATTGAATCATCAGAAATGAGTTTTGTCTCAAATTTTAGTTTAAATAGTGGTAATTAATCCAGTGTAGAGTAATAGCAAATTCAGTTACAGGGAGAGAGGGAAAAATTATCTTAGATTCAAGAAAAAGTTATGTCGTATTTCTCCAAATATGAAAATTGATCATATAATTTATATAACTTTCCAAAGACTTTGCCTCACTTTTATGATAGTTAATATGGGGATGTTATTTACTGAAGCAGTGCTTCTCAAACATTGTTATATGTACTCATCACTTAGCAATCTTATTAAACTTCATATCGATTCTACAGGTGTTAAGTAGGCTGAGAAGTTCTGTATTTCTCATGTAGTTCTCAGGTAATTATGTTATTAGTGATGCCAGGCCATACTTTTGAGTAGCAGAGTGCATGCTTGGTACAATTACTTGCTTGGCATTGACCAACAGGCATTGGTTTTTTTTCCTATTCCTTAGATGGGTTCAGTGCTTATTAGAATGTGCTATATGTATAGAGTCAGTGTGATGCCCTGCTTCCTTGTGTGTATCCATTATGTCAAAGAACAGTGACAACACTACTGCCTCTGCTTCCTGGCCAGATTGCTCCTCTGTGGTGATTTTATACAAATGACATTTGAAGACTGAGCTGTTCTCTTTTATTATTTAGCAGTTTCTGTCCTTTGAGACTCCGTTCAAATCCTAGCTTTAGAACACAGTTTCCATTTGCTTTAGCCCTCTCTTAGCTGTCTTTCCTCTAAACTAGGCATGTCCAACCTGCAGCTGTGTTCCAGGACAGCCACTAATGCAGCCCCATAAAATAATTTAACATCATGTGTCTTTAGCGTTTTATTTTCTTCATGACCTCATGTACCAGTTTCAATTTTAAACTTCCAAAGCCATACTGCATATGTTTATAATAGGACACCTAATGCTTCTTTACAACATACTGGGATGGTACCCCAGTATCACAGCAGTGTTGTCCCTGCAAAAACTATCATCCACAGAGTCAAGAAGGAAGATCACGTGACCATATTAATGGATGCAGAAAAGGCATTTCACAAAATCCTAGGCCCATTCATGATTGAAAAAAAATATGCTCTCAGCAAACTAGGAGTAAAGTGGAACCTCCTTCAACTTGATGAAGAACACCTGCAAAATTCTACAAGCTTACATATTTGATGGTGAGAAACTACATGCTTTCCGACTAAGATGAGGCACAACACAAGGGTGCCCTACCACCACTTGTATTCAACACTGTACTGCAAGTCCTAGCTATACAAGGAAAGGAAATAAAAGTTATCTAGATTGGAAAGGATGAAATAAAACCATCAGTTTTTGTAGATGACACATCTGTCTATGTAGTAAACTGAAAAGAATCAACAAAAATACTCCAGATTCCATTACATTGTTGTTGTTAAGTGCCGTCAAGTCAGTATCTGACTCATAGAGACCCTGCGCACAACAGGCAAAACACTTGTCCATGCTTCTGTACTGGTCATAGGGTTTTCAATGGCAGATTGATATTTTTGGGAGTGGGTTGCCGGGTCCGTTGCCCAGGCCTACAGCACCTGGTGTTCCCAGGCAGTCTCCCATCTGAGTACCAACCCTGCTTAGCTTCTGAGATCTGACAGGATCGCATGCCAAAGGGCTACAGCTGCAGGCCCCATTACATTAGCACACACAAAAACCAAAATGTTCAGATATAAACCTAATGATATATGTTGTTGCTGTTGTTGTTAGGTGCCGTTGAGTTGGTATCCGACTCATAGTGACCCTCTGTACAACAGGGGAAACACTATTGTCAGTGCTTCGCTGCTGTTCATAGGGTTTTCAATGGCAGATTGATTTTTGGGAGGGGGTTGCCAGGTCCTTCTCCCAAGCCTACAGCTTCTGGTGTTCCCAGGCGGTCTCCCATCCAGGTACTAACCAGGCCTGACACTGCTTAGCTTCCGAGATCTGACAGGATCGGATGCCACAGGGCTATGGCTGCAGGCGTTTGATATATGTAGAAGATAGATATGAGGAAGATAGATATGAGGAAAAGGCTGAGGCAGGAGGATTGACATGAGTTTGAGGTCAGCCTGGTCTACATAGTGAGTTCTAGGACAGCCTGGGCTACGTGACACCCTGTCTCAAAAAGAGAAAGAAAAATAGTACAACATTTGCCTACCATATACAATGCCGTTGTGTTCAAGCTCCAGCACTGCAAAAGAAGAGAAATTACGTTATCATTTATTGTTCATGATTTGCACAGAATCAAGCTGTATATTCCTTACTGATTTACACAACAAAAACTTCTGTGATCTTACCCTGAAGTAGACTCTGCCAGACACTAGGGATACAATATTAACTAAAATGGGCATAGTTTTTGCTTTCAAGTGCTTGCTTTATGTCTTTGGGGCAAACAGACATTAATCAAACTCCCAAACAAACTTAAAACTGCAAATGTGCACAGCCTTGTGAATGAAAGATTGATAGCTTGCTAATAAGCTTCCAGATGAGGACATGGGTCAGGCTACATGTAATCTTGCTTTCTGCCTAAAGCAAAAAAGGAAAGCAGTATTTTTTTCCCCTCCTTTGAAGATCTCTCAAGTTCCAGAGAAACAGCAAGGAATACTTTCTCTAAAAAGAATCTTGCCTGTGCTCAGAAGGATGAAAAGGCATAAACTAGGTGAAGAGGGAAGAGAAGATTGGGTCACAAAGCACAGGTCCTGATGGGTTCACAGCCGTGTTCTGCTGGTTTTTTAAAGAAGAATTAATACTTGTCTTCTTCAAACTATTCCATAAAACAGAAGAGGAAGGAGTACTCCCAAACTCTGTTAAGTATCACTCTGATACCAAAGTCAGATAAGGACACACACAAAAAAAGAAAACCATAGACCAGTTTCTCTGGTGAACATCAATGCAAAGATCTTCAAAATCCTTGCAAATTGAATACAACACATAAAAAAAGAGCATGCCATGACCAAGTAGATTTTGTTGTACACATGCAAGACTGTTTCGGCATACGCAAAACAGTAAGTAATACTTAAATAGACTTAGAGACACAGATAATTATCACTATCTCAGTAGATCCAAAACAACATTCCTTCATGATGAAAACCCTGAAACTGGGAATAGAAGGAACATACCTCAACATTACAAAGGCTATATACAACAGATCTATAGCCAGCATTATACTAAATGGGGCATAACTGAAGCATTTTCTCTAAAATCAGTAATAAGACAGGATGACCAGATTCTCCACACTTACTCAATATAGTGAATGAAGTTCTAGCCAGAGCAATATGGCAACAGAAAGAAAAAAAGGGATACAAGTTGGTAATGAAGAGTCAAATTATCCCTATTTGCAGATGATATCCTATACTTAAAAGACCTTAGGGACTCCACCAGAAAATTCTTAGATCTGATAAATAGTTTCAGTAAAGGAGCAGGATACAAAACCAATATTCAAAAGTCAGCATTTTATTATATACCAAGAGTGAAGAGGATGAGAAGGAAATAAAAATCCTATTCACAATAGCCTCAAAAAAAAAAAAAAAAAAGTCTAGAAATCTAACCAAGGAACTGAAAGACCTATTCAGTGAAAACTTCAAAACACTAAAGAAATTGAAGAAAACTCTAGAAGTTGGAAAGACCTCCCTTGCTCTTGGATCAGCAGAATTTATATTATTAAAATAGGTGTACTACCAAGTGCCATCTACAGATTCAGTACAACCTCTATCAAAATTCTAATGACATACTTCATGAAAATAAGAAAAAATGTCCTAAAATTCATATGGAAGCATGAAAGATCCCAGATAGCCAAAGCAACCCTGGCCAAAAGAGCAAAGCAGAGGCATCACAATGCCTGACATCAAAATTATATTGCAAGGCCATAATAACAAAAACAGCTTAGGACTAGCACAAAAACCAGACATGAAGATCAGTGGAATAGAATAGAGGACTCAAAAGTAAACCCATGCAACTACAGATACCTGAATTTGGCAGTGGTACCAAAAAGATACATTAGAGAAAAGAAAGCCTCTTTAATGAATTTTGCTGGGAAAACTGGATATCCACATGTAGAAGAATGAAAGTAGATCCCAATTTCTTACCCTGTACAAAAAATCAACTCTAAATGGATCAAAGATCTTAATGCAAAACCAGAAACTTTCTATACAGCTAGAAGAAAATGTAGGTAAAACTCTTCAACAAATATACATAAGACTTTCTTAAAAGAACTCCGGTAGTCCAGGAAATGGTAAGAAGAATTGCAGAATGGGACCACATGAAATTAAAAATGTTTTTGCACGGGGAAGGAAAGAATCAGTAAAGAGAGAGCCCACAGAATGGGAGAAAATCTCTACCAAATATATGTCTGGTAGGGGTTTAATATCTAGGATATACAAAGAATGTCATAAATACCAAAAAATAATCCAGTCAATAATTGGGCAATTGAATTAAGCATATGTTCTCAAAAGAAGAAATAAATCACCAATGAACATATGAAAAAATGTGCAACATCCCTGTTGTTAGGTGCCATGGATTTGGGTCCAATTCATAGCGACCCTATATACAGCAGAACAAAACACTCCCCGATTCCATGCCAGGCACACCACCATTTCTATGTTTAAGCCCATGGTTGGAGCCACTGTGTCAGTCCATGTCATTGAGGGTCTTTCTTTTTTTTATTGGCCCGCCATTCTCCCAAACATCATGTCCTCCTCCAGGGATTGGTCCCTCCTGACTACATGTCCAAAACACATCAAACTGTCGGGGTTTGGCTCAGGCCTGGCAGAGGTCAGAGCCTTGCCCAGACACCACGTGGGTATCGAGGACCCACTGGACTGGGTTGGTGTAATGGCCGATAGCACCAATGAAGGACCTCTGGAGACCTTCAACAGGAATAGGAAGGGAAGGTTTATTGGGTTACTCCCCGAGTGGGGTGCAACAAGCAAGCAACCCCTTACAAGTGCTAAAGTGCTGGCACTAAGCATTCCATGCTGCAGGCTGAGTGCTGGAACAGCTCAGCCTTAAAGGCACAGCTACAGCAACCTCCACTGGGCTGGAGGTCAGTTGGTCTTCACTCTCGAAGCTCGCCTTCTCTGCCTCCCTCTTTCCCAAGGATGGGAGGAATTGGGAGGCTCTTCGTGCCTTGATTGTAGCCTTCGGCACTTTGGGGCCTCTGTTGGCTTGCATGAAGAATCCGCTGGAGTAGGGTGCGCTGGTCGAGGTGATGGGGTTCTGGTAGCAGTTGAGGGATGGAGAATGGTGGTAGGTTATAGGGGGTCCAGGAGCCCTGTTTATATAGGGTCCTGGAGAGGGGCATGTGCTGAGGTTAGCCAGTCAGGGCACACACCTGACAGGTATAGCAGGTAAACTGTCATACCTGCCAGGTAGGGGCAGTTATTTAACCGGGATGCCAAGGATAGCCAATCAGGATTAAGGTAGTTGAGGCTGGTCAAGCTGGACAGGCGCCATCTTTGCTCACTCGATGGGAGGGGTAGGTATAAGTGAGTGAGATGTGGCCCTGGGGTCAACTAGGGATCAGTCCCTCAGGCTAATATGAAGGACCCTAGTTATGGCGTAGATTTTAAAAATTCCCAATAAAACTCAGTCTAGCCTTCCTAGCTTCCAGGGAGCACTACTAGGACACATCTGTTGACTCTTTTGACAATCCATGGTATATTAAATATTCATCTCTAGCATCATAATTCAAAAGCATCAATTCTTCTGTCTCTTGTATTCAACATCCAGCTTTCACAACCATATATAATGTGATTGAAAATACCATGGCATGAGTCAGGTGCACTTTTGTCTTCAATGTGACATCTTTACTTTTTAGCACTTGAAAGAGGTCTTTTGCAACATCTTTTGACTTCTTCTTCTTTGTTTTTTTTTCCTTTTGTGGTACTGGGGGTTGATCCCAGGGCCTCGTGCCTGCATGCTATGCAAGTACTGGACCACTGAGCTGCACCCCCAGCCCCCCCCCCTTTTTTTTCTCTTTTTGAGACAGGGGCTCGCTGAGTTATGCAGACTTCCTCTGGTTTCGAACTTGTGATCCTCCTGGCTCCGTCTCCCAAGCCGCTGGGATTACAGGCATGTGCATCTTTTGACTTCTTGACTGCTGTTTCCATGGGTGTTGATTGTACAACCAAATAAAGGAAAATCTTGGACAATCTCAATCCTTTATCCATTTATCATGGAGCTGTGTATTGGCCCAATTGTAAGCACTTTTTGCTGATGTTGAGGCGCAAATCATACTGAAGGCTCTGTTCTTTGATCTTCATCAGTAAATGTTTCAAATCCTCTTCACTTTCAGCAAGTAGAGTTGTGTCTTCTGCATAACACAGGTTGTTAATGAGTTTTTCTCCAATCATGTTGCCATGTTTTTCTTCATGAAGCCCAGTTTCTCGGATTATTTGCTCAGTACAGAGATTGAGGAGGTATGGTGCAAGGATACAGTCCTGACATAAACCCTTTTCTCCTTTAAACCACGCAGTGTTTCCTTATTCTGTTCAAATGACTGCCTCTTGGTCCATGTACAGATTCCTCATGAATACAGTTAGGTGCTCTGATATTCCCATTCTTCACAATGTTACCCATAATTTATTGTGATCCACAGAGTCAAATGCTTTTGCATAGTCAATTAAAAATAGACATCTTCTGGCATTGTCTGCTTTCAGTTAATATCCACCTGACATCGGCAGTGATGTCCCTGGTTTCATGCCCTCTTCTGAATCCAGTTTGGTTTTCCAGCAGTTTCCTGTCTATATACTACTGCAGTCACTTTTAGTGATCCTTAGCAAAATTTTACTTGCACGTGATATTGATGATATTGTTCAATAATTTCCACATTTGGTGGATCCCCTTTCTTGGGAGTAGGCATAAATATGGATCTCTTCCAGTCAGTTGGCCAGGTAGTTTTCCAAAGCTCTTGGCATCAACAGGTTAGCACTTGCAATGCTGCATCTCTTTGTTGAAACATTTCTACTGGTATTCCATCAATTCCTGGAGCCTTGTGTTTCACCAGTTCCTCAAGGCAGCTTTGACTTTTTCCTTCAGTACCATTGGTTCCTGATCATATGCAACCTTGAAATGGTTGGTCATCCAATTTTTTTTTTTTTTTTGTATAATGACTCTGTGTATTCTTTGCATCTTCTTTTGATGTTTCCTGTGTTGTTTAATATTTTCTCTGTAGAATCCTTCACTATTGCCACTTGAGACTTGAATTTTTTCTTCAATTCCTTAAGCTTGAGAAAACAGCATGTTCTTCACTTTTGGTTTTCTATCTCCAGTTCTTTGCATATATCATTATAATATTTGATTTTGTCTTCTTGGGCTGCCTTTTGAAATCTTCTGTTTAGTTCTTTAACTTTGTCATGTCTTTCACTTTAGCTGCTCTTTGTCCAAGGGTAAATTTCAGAATCTCTTTGAGATGTAATTTGGTCTTGTCTTTTTTTTCCTATCTTGTAATAACCTTTTGCTTTCCTCATGAATGCTGTCTTTGATGTCATGCCACAACTTGTCTTCAATCGACTGAGGTAACACCTCAAAGCTATTCTTGAGATGGTCTCTAAGCTCAGGTGGGATATACTCAAGGCCATACTTTGGCTCTCATACACTTCTAATTTTTTTCAGTATCATTTTGAACTTGCACATGAGCAGCTGATGGTCTGGTCCACAATCAGCATCTAGTCTTGTTCTAATCTTTAGCCATCTGAAAAATGCAAATCAAAACTACAGTAAGATTCTATCTTACCCTAGTCAACATGGCTAGCATGAACAAAACAAACAGCAAAAAATGCTAATGAGAATGTGGGGTGGAGAGGGGATCTCTTATACACTGCTGGTAGGACTATAAACTAGTATAGCCCTAATGGAAATCAGGATGGGGTTTCCTCAGAAAACTAAAAATAGAACTACCATATGTTTCAGTTATATCACTCTTGGGCATATACTCAAAGGAGTCTTAAGTTGTCATACCATAGAGACATCTGTACATTTTCTTGCAGCACTCTTCACAATGGCAAAGATACGGAATCAGCTCAAACATCCATCAACAGATGAATAAAATTTTAAAATGTGCTATATACACAGAATGGACTATTACTTAGCAGTAAAAAAGAAGGAAATTATGTCATTCACAGGAAAATGGATGAAACTGGAGATCATCATTTTAAGTGAAATAAGCCAGACTCAGACAAATACTAGAGGTTCTCCCTCATCTGAGGAAATTAGATTTATTTTAAAATGAGTATATACATATATATGTATATGCAGGACTAGAAAGGACAAGGGGCTATATCTGTTGGGAGGATGGGAGCAACATGAAGATGGTAATGAGGGGGAGAACAGGTACAAAGTACATGATACAACTCTATAAAAATCCCATAATGGAACTCATTACACTGTATGCTAATCAAATAACAGAAAAAATAAAGAAAAAAAGAAGAAAATTGCATCAGAAAGACAAAACAGCAAGGACTGAGGCCCCATATAGACCGTAGACCATAAAACAAAGTTAGTAAACCAGAGACTACAGAGAGTGGGCCATAATAAAAGACAATTTTAGAAACACTAACAGACCACAGTGGCCCAGAGTTATACTCCATAGTGAGAAGAGATTGAAAATAGCATATGGATGTGCAGATGGATCAGTTCACTGATCAGTTCTGGAAAGTTGGTAGCTTCAAGAAAGGCTTTAGAGGTAAAATCAGTAGGATTTAGTGATACACCGGATTTTAAAGTAGAAAGAATTAAGGGTGACTAGTAGATTTTTGGGGCTGGGATTTAGCTCAGTTGGTAGAGCGCTGCGCTGCAGTCTCTGAGGTCCTGAGTTCGATTCCCAGCACCACAAAAATGGGAGAAGGACCTGGCAATCCACTCCCAAGGCAATCCCGAAACAGTCAGCCATTGAAAACCTTATGGGGGTCGCTATGAGTCGGCTACCGACTCGACGGCACCTAACAACAACAACAGTAGATTTCTGAAATTTCATTGAGACAAAAAATAGGAACAGAAACAGGTCTTTTTTTTTAGGAGCCAGAGATCACAGAATTCAGAGGCACCGCATTCACACAGCATTTTAGATGTCTGAGAGGAATGGACATGTACAAGGTGCAACGTATCTAAGGTAGACCTTATCCAAAAGTTTAGAGCAGGAGTGTCCAACCTTTTGGCTTCCCTGGGCCACCTCAAAGAGGAATTGTCTTGAGTTGCATATAAATTATGTAATGCCATTAATTTATATGCATGTGAAGACTTCTTTCTAAAAATACATTTATTATAAAATTTGTTGTTGTTGTTGTTAGGTGCCATGGAGTCGGTATCCGACTCATAGCGACCCTCATAGGGTTTTCAATGGCTGACTGTTTCGGGATTGCCTTGGGAGTGGATTGCCAGGTCCTTCTCCCACTTTTGCAGCACTGGGAATTGAACTCGGGACCTCAGAGACTGCAGTGCAGCGCTCTACCAACTGAGCCAAATCCCAGCCCCCTTATAAAATTTAGAGAAGTGAAAATAAGTGGGAAATTTGACCTTTTGTAAAATTAATCTATCAATGTCTGTTTTGATGGAAGTGCTTGTAATTCTTAGTTCTCACGTACGTTTTGTGATTGTCAGTTCACGGCATCAGGAACTGGATTAAATTAGATTTTCAGAAATATTGGCAATTGCTGCATTTACTTGCCAAGTTGCCAAAACTCATGTAATCCCTGATGCACCCTTAAATGGCTTCAAACAGCTTCACATCACTTCTTATTCAACCTGAGTATACTTGGCTGATCAGATGGGTGGTATTAACCTAACTCCAGTTACTGACAGACATAGTTACACTTATTTGAAGTTAGAATTTGTTACTGTGATCCATCCCAATATGTTGTAAAGAAGCCTTGGGTGTCCTTCTGTAAACATGCACAGTATTGCTTTGGAACTTCAAAACTGGAACTGTGCGTGTAGTCATGAAGAAAATAAACACTAAAATCACATGAAGTTAAAAGATCTCGCAGGTCCGCATTACTAGCTGTTCTGGTCTGCTTGCAGCCCATGGGTTGTACATATCTAGACTTGAGTCTTTAACTCTGAGACCGTAGCAGTTCACCACTTATAGTTCAAATTTTCCTACTCTTAAGTTCCTACAGAGCTAACTAATTTTCTTTCTCACTCTCCGTTCCCTCAGTCTTTTCTGTCTCCCGCCCCCCCCCCCCTTTTAAAGAGATGGGGTCCCACTAAGTTGCCTAGGCTGGGCCTGAAATACTGGAGTCAAATGATCCTTTTACTTGAGTCTCTGGAGTAGCTGAAAGTGTTGGCACTCATTTGTCAATACCCCTGATTCCCACAGAGATTTTGTTCTTGGGTTTTTTCTCTAGGAAGTTGTGATTCTGTGTACCTGCTGGTCTGCCTTGTGGATAACAATCCTGTGATCTCAGTTCTTTGATGGGTCCAAGAAAAGTTATGGATTCAGTTTAGCTTTTATTTTATTGTATGGATGAGGGTGATGACTTTCAATCTCCTTACATGCCAGAATTGAAAATTCTTTTAATAGTTTTTTTTTTTTAGAATTTTCCTTAAGTACTTGGGGGTTGAACCCAGGGCATTACACATACTGTGCAAGTGCTCAACCACTGGGCTGCACCCTTAGCCCATTTTTAAATTTTTCAATTTGGGGACAGGATCTCCATAAGTTACATAGGCTGCTTCTGGCCTCAAACTTGGGATCTTCCAGCCTCAGTCTCCTAAGTAGCTGGGATTAGAGGTGGCACCATCATGCCCAGCTTGTATTTTCATGATTAGTCAGATCACAATATTTTTTTCTGTCTATTGACTCCGTCCCTCCCTCCCCCGCCCCCCTCCCCCACCTTGCAGTAGTGGGGAGTTGAGCACAGGGCCTTGTGCATGCTAGGCAGACACTTCACCACTGAGCTGCACCCCTAACCCCTTTTTTATCTTTTATTTTAAGAGAGGATCTCACTAGGTTGTGCAGGCTGCCTCTGCTTTCGAACTTGAGCTCCTCCTGGCTCAGCCTCCCAAGTAGCTGGTATTACAGGTATGTGCCTTTTTTGTGGCAGCTTGGTATTGAATCCAGGGCCTTCCACATACCTTTGCAAGTGCTTTACTAGCCCAGTTTTTATTTTTTGAGTCAGAGTCTCACTAAGTTACGCAGTCTTCCCCTGGCCTCGAATTTGTGATCCTCCTGCTTTTGCCTCTTGCATCGCTGGGATTACAGGTGTCTGCCACCAGGCCCAACCTGATTTATTCTTTTGACATGGGTCTTTATAGGCATGTTGGGTAATTTCTAGATATCTGAGGACTTTCCGGAAATCATAGTTTTGTGGTCAGAAAACACACTCAGTATTTTTTTTTCTTTTCTTTTTTTTTTTTTTTTTTTTTTTTTTTTTTTTTTTTTTTTTTTTTTTTTTTGTGGTACTGGGTGTTGAACCCAGGGCCTCAGGCTTGCATGCTTTGCAAGTGCTGTACCACTGAGCTGCATCCCTAGCCCATTTTTTTTTTTTACTATTTTTTTGAGACATGGTCTCGCTAAACTGTACAGACTGCCTCTGGTCTCGAACTTGTGATTCTCCTGCCTCTGCCTCCCAAGTCACCGGGATGACAGGCATGTGCCACTGTGCCCAGCTTCCATACTCAGTATTTCAGTTCTGTTAAATTTTTAAGGCTTGTTTTATTGCCTAATAGAGGTCTTTCTTGATACCGTAGGAAACACTTAAGAAAAGGAATGTATCTTGCAGTTGTTGAGTGAAATTTTTCATTAATGTCAATCAGGATATGATGGCTGATGCGATTATTCAGATCATTTTACTATTTTTTTTCTAGTTCTCTCAGTTGTTGAGAAACCAGGTGTGTTAAAAAAACCTTCAACTCTATAAAGTTGTTTCCCTTTAATTCTGTCCATTTTTGTGTATGTTAGCATTGTGTTATTAGATGAACATATCTTTATGACTGCCTTTCCAATGAATTGAGTCTTTTTATCTTTATGGAATGTTTGATACTGTCACCAATAATGCTCTATATCTTGAAATCTACTTTATTTGTTACTGATAGATTAATATTTACTCCAGTCTTCTTTTGCTTTACTTGTTGCTTTGCAACTTATATGTATCTTGGTATTTAAAATTCATGTATCCCAGATAACATACTATTGTTGGGTCTTGCTTCCCGCCCCCCTCCTTTTCCCTATGTTGGGGCTTGAAACCTGGACTTGGGCTAGCTAGGCAAGTGCTCTACTACTTAGCAACATCCCAGCCATTGATTTGTGTTTTATTTGTATTTTTTATTTACTTATTTTTTGAGACAGGATTTTACTGTTTAGCTCAGGCTGAACTTGAAATCACTATGATGTAGACTAGGCTGGCCTTAAATTGCCCTCCTCCTGCCTCTGCCTCCCAGATATTAAGATCTCAAGCATGCACTAAGCAGGCTTGTCTTGGATCTCGCTCTTTTTTATACATTCTGACAAAATATTTAAATTATTGTTTAGTCAATTTGTATTTAATGTAACTCTTGACAAGATTGGGTTTAGGACTACTTGTTTCCTGTTTATATCCTCTGGTTTTTACTTTTCTTTTCCTTTCTTACTCCTTTCTTTTGAGCTAATACTTTTTAAAATTCAATTTTAACTATTGAATTTATAGCCGTACCTCCTTAAATTATTATTTTTATTGTGTGGTACTTGGAGATTGACCCAGGGACTTACACATACCTTGTAAGTGCTCTACCACTGAGCTGCATTCCCAACCTGAGTTTTAGAGGGCTTTTTAATTTTGTTTTGCTTTGTTTTGTTTTGTTATCTTGAGACAGGGTCTTGCCAAGTTATGCAGGCTGCCTCTGGCTTCAAACTTGGAGTCTTCCTGCTTCTGCCTCCTGAGTTGCTGAGATTACAGGTGTGTGCCACCGTGCTTGGAAAATTATTTTTTTAGTGCTTGTTAAAGGAAATATACCATATTTCAGAGTTAATATTGTATCACTTCATGTTATATATACAAACCTATGTGTGTTCTTAACAGATTCGTCTCCTGTTCTTTTGACATGGGTCTTTATAGGCATGTTGGGCAGATACTTCACCACTGAGCTATACCCTCAACCCCTTTTTTATCTTTAATTTCTTTTTTTTTTTTTTTTTTTTTGTGGTACTGGGGGTTGAACCCAGGCCCTCACACCTGCATGCTCTTTAAGTGCTGGACCACTGAGCTGCACCCTCAGCCCATTTTTTAACTTTTCTGAAACAGGGTCTCGCTAAATTATGCAGACTGCCACTGGTCTCGAACTTGCGATCCTCCTGCCTCTGCCTCCCAAGCCACTGGGATTACAGGAGTGCGCCACCGCGCCCGGCTTATCTTTAATTTTGAGATAAGATCTCACTAGGTTGTGCAGGCTCCCTCTGCTTTCAAACTTGAGATCCTCCTGGCTCACCTGCAGGTGTCATATGTAGTCACATACATTATAAACTTCACAATGTTGTTGTTGTTGTTAGGTGCCGTCAAGTCGGTATCCGACTCATAGCGACCCTCTGTACAACGGGAAATACTATTGTCAGTGCTTCTCTGCTGTTCATAGGGTTTTCAATGGCAGACTGATTTTTGGGAGGGGGTTGCCAGATCCTTCTCCCAAGCCTACAGCTTCTGGTGTTCCCAGGAGGTCTCCCATCCAGGTACTAACCAGGCCCTACCCTGCTTAGCTTTCGAGATCTGACGGGATCGAATGCCACAGGGCTATGGCTGCAGGCAAACTTCACAATACAGTGTTATAATTGAAAAATGGCCTACTTGATCATTTATTTAGTGATTCTAATATTTTGTTTTTGTTTTTTTAGTTTTTTTCAATACTAGGGGCTGAACCCAGGGTCCTGCACATACTTTGCAAGCACTCTACCATTGGGCTGCACCCCCAATCCATTTTTTATTTTTTATTTTGAGAAGGGTCTTGCTAAATTACACAGGATTCCTCTGGCCTCAAACCTGAAATCCTCCTGCCTCTACCTCCCAAGTTGCTGAGATTGCAGGCGTAATCTACTGTACCGGCCCCCTCAGCCCATTATTTACATTTTATTTTGAGACAGGGTCTTGCTAAGTTATGTATGAGGCTGGCCTCTAACTTGTGACCCTCCTGCTTCAGCCTCCCAGATTGTTGGGATTACAGGTGTGCCCCACCACACCGACCTTCTAATGTTATTTATTTTCTGATTTTCGTGTGTCATTTCCCTTCAACCTGAACTTTGAAAAAATTAGCCAGGCACTGTGGCATATATATGTAATCCCAGGCTGAGGCAAGAAGATTGTAAGTTCAAGTCCAGAGACAGTATGTGCAATTTAGTGTGACCCTGCCTCAAAATTTAAAAAACTTTCAAACAGATGGTATAGGGGTGCAGCTCAGTGGTATAGTATTTGCCTTGCATAAGGAAGGCCCTAGGTTCAACCCCTTAGTGCTGGGGGAAAAAATATATGTCTTAAAATGTCAGGCTGCCAGTGATGAGGTCTCGTTAGTTTTCATTTATCTGGAAATGATTTTTCTTGTTCTCCCTCCACCTCATCTTTCTTTTTCCTTTTCTTCCTCCACATCCTCTGGATTGAACCCAAGGCCTCATATATGCTAAGTAAACGCTCCACCACTGAGTTGTACCCTAGCTTCCCCCTGCCGGTCCCCACACTTTTTTCTTGAGACAGGGTCGCACAGTGTAGTTTTCCTCTGGTAGTTTCAAAATTTCAAGTTTTACATTAAGATCTTTGATATATTCTGAACTGATTTTTGTGCAAGGTGAAAGACAGGGATGTAGTTTCAGTCTTCTGCATAAGGATATCCATTTCTCCCAGCACTGTTTGAAGAGGGTGTCTTTTCTTCAACTTATGCTTTTGGCACCTTTGTCAAATATCAGGTGGCTATAGCTGCATGGGTTCATTTCTGGATCCTCTACTCTGTTCCATTGGTCTGCATGTCTGTTTTTGTGACAGTACCATGCAGTTATTGTTACTATAGCTTTATAGCATAATTTGAAATCAGGAATTGTGATGCCCCCTGTGTTGTTCTTTCTGCTCAGTATCACTTTAGCAGTTTGGGGTCTTTTGTGCTTCCATATGAATTTTAGGATTGTTTTCTCTTTCTGTGAAGAATGCCATTGGGGCCTGGCGTGGTGGCGCAAGCCTGTAATCCCAGCTGCTCGGGAGGCGGAGGCAGGAGGATTGCAAGTTCAAGACCAGAGGGAGTCTGTGTAACTTAGCGAGACCCTGTCTCAAAAAGTGAAAAAAAAATGGGCTGGGGGTGCAGCTCAGTGGTCCAGCACTTGCAAAGCATGCAAGCACAAGGCCTTGGGTTCAACCCCTAGTACTGCCAAAAAAAAAAAAAAAAAAAAAAAAAGAATGCCATTGGGATTTTGATGGGGATTGCATTAAATCTGTAGTAGATCTGGAAATTTTTAATGATAACTTACTGTCTCTAGATTCTATGTTCCTCTTGAGAGTGTTGATTTTTACTTTTTTAAACAGTTAATTTGATTGGATTAAAACTGCAAACTCACCTGCCTTGCAGAAGACAGCAGCTGAAATATTTACTAATTTTTTTATCTGTAAGTACTGAACTACTTAGAACCTGTTATATGCATGTAAAGTTCCGGTGATCAACCAGAAATTTGAGTAGAGTTTACATACAAATTTGGGGTTACTTCTCAGGATTTATCCTTTTTAGCATTGCCTCTTCACTTTCTAGCTGCTGTAGTTACCCCAAACTCTTTCTTTTGATTCTTCATGCCAGCAAGATTATGAGCTTCTATCTGAATTTTAGCTGCACCTCTGTTATGATTTGAATATAATATGTCCCCTAAAGGTCATATCCTTTAGTGCTGGGTCCTCAGCTGGTAGTGCTGTCCTGGGAGGTTATGAGACCTTGAGAGGCAGGATCTAGCTTGGTGGAAGTTTTTTCCCAGGACCTGCAGTTCTGGAAAGCTCTTTGCCTCCTGTCCCCCCATGCCATGAAGTCATTTGACTCAGCCCTGCTGCTGCCACGCTTTCCCTGCTGTCATCACGGACTAATAGAGAAACTTAGCTGTTACCACTATAGCAGAAAAATCCAATGAAACAAGCTTATGGAGGAAAAGGTTTATTGGAAGCTCACAGTGAATGGATCAGTCCATAATGGGAGCAGGCAGGCATGGTAGTGGCAGAAGCAGAACCTATTGTAGACATCTTCACGGCACCATGGGGCTGGAGGCAGAGAGACACGAGCCGTGCGTCCAGGGTAAAAACCTCCAAAGGCCCACCCCTAGCAAGCCACTTCTGCAAGGCAAGAATACCACCTGCAAAAGTTTCATGACCTTCCAGGATAGCACCACCAACTGGGGACCTGGTGTTGAAACCTATGACCTTTTGAGGGGATATTCAGATCTAAACCATAACAGTATCTCCCTTCTTTTTATTTCCACTTGGGCATTCTTAAGGCCAAAATCCATGAATAAATTTATTCCAAGGATTGGTGCTTCTTAATTTTTACCTGCTATGGTCATTCTGTAATGTCTTCCTGGTAGTTGTTTTGTGGTATTTACCCCAAGTTTATAGTTATACTTGGTGAGAGAATTGGTCTGAAAGAACTATTCAACCAGTAAGAGGAGAAATTCTTTATGTAACCTTTGAAAATTAGGATTACAGTTGCCTTAAAACAACAGAATGATAGTTAATATTTGTATGACATTCTTTGTTACAAAATAACTTTAATGTAGATTATCTTATTTATGATGATTATTAATGATCTAGTAGGCAGAAAACTTAAGTATCTAGTTGCTGCTGTACTTTGTGCCAAAAAACTGGGCAAGAAACAGATCTGAAGTCTAGATTCAGCATAATTGTATAAACAAGGTGATAGTTAAAAACAAGAAAATAGGAAGATAGAAGTGGAAACATAGGTATGGGAAGTAATAGAGGAATTTTGTGCCTTTGGAGAGATGAGATTGCCACCAGCTGAACAGAGACCAAGAATAAGTATGCAGGCCAGATGTGGTGGTGCACTTTTGTAACTGCAGCACTTGGGAGGCTGAGGTGGGAGGATTGCAAGTTTGAGGTCAGAATGGACTATACAGTGAGACCCTGTCAGAATAAGTTGTTGTTGTTGTTGTTAGGTACCGTTGAGTCGGTATCCGACTCATAGTGACCCTCTGTACAACAGGGGAAACACTATTGTTAGTGCTTCTCTGCTGTTCATAGGGTTTTCAATGGCAGATTGATTTTTGGGAGGGGGTTGCCAGGTCCTTCTCCCAAGCCTACAGCTTCTGGTGTTCCCAGGAGGTCTCCCATCCAGGTACTAACCAGGCCTGACCCTGCTTAGCTTTCGAGATCTGATGGGATCAGATGCCACAGGGCTACAACTGCAGGCGTCAGAATAAGTATGTAAGTAGTATTTTCTTGCTTTATAGTTCTTTGGGTTCTTTAAATTTTAGCTTAAACATCTTTGGATAGCCCTTTTCCTCTCCCTATTTTAAACATCTCCTCACCTGTTATTCTTTCACATAGGACCTGTGGTTTTGTTGTATTGCTTTCATTCTTTTCAGGACTTTTATTTTTAATCATAATATTTACTACAATTAGAAAAATTTTTTTAAAATCTGGTTTCTGTTTATTCCCTGTATAAGCTCCATGAGGACCCGGACCATGCTTTCTTTGCGTGCAGTCTCCTAGCTAGGTATGACATGTATTAGAATCTCAGTGAGTAATTAGATGAAGGAGTGAATGAACATAAACACACATGCATGCACACAGACACACTTGTAGCAACAAACCCGTACAAAGTTATAAACATCTGTTGTCATCAGTCTTAAGCTCTTCAGTAGAGGTTTAATTTTATTTTACTGATTTTGAATGATGTGATGGATGTGAATTGAAAGTAGGTGAGGGGATTTTCCAGTGGGGATGAAGAAAGGAATGACAAGAAGATTTGGGGAAATTAGTAAAATAATATTGGCAAGAGTTGATAGGTTACTTTGTAAATGAATAGTGAAATAAGGTTGGATAGTCAGTGAACCAGTGGATTATCTATGAACCATAGATATTTGTCAAACCTGACTGGAAGGGCAGGAATGGAATGGTTGACCTGAATGACCCAGTACTTCTAGACTGCTATAGTGTTTAGCAGACATCACCTCTGCAGCTCAGAACTGATATTGTTATTTTGTTTTATAAATTGGGAGAACACTAAAGACATTGAAATAAATTTAGAGTTATGGCTAGGCAGGTAGTGTGGAATACTGCCCTGTGCTCACTCTTCCCCAAGTGATTTTGGGTAGTGAAATACTTGATGCCTGGAGATGAGTGAGGAAAAGCAGTCAGTGCTTTTAGTTTCCTCTTGCTTCTGTTTTAGGGTTCCACAGTTCTAAACTGATAGGGAGTTAAAAGCAAGCACAGTATTTATCAGTTAATCAATTTTCTTAGTATCGAAACTTTGTTGTTCACAGCTCTTAGATAAGCACAAGAATATAGAGAGCATGGTGGAGCTTTTGGACTTGTATCAGATGGAGGATGAAGCCTACAGCAGCCTTGCGGAAGCCACAACTGAACTCTATCAGTATTTACTACAGCCATTCCGAGACATGAGGGAACTTGCCATGCTACGAAGACAGCAGATCAAGGTATTTTATTTTTAAAGCCTAAATACTAGCTTCATAGTTCTCAGCTTGGTTGGCTGTGCAGCTTTCTTTTTGTGCAGCTTTCTTTTTTGGGTGGGGAGGTAGGGGTCGACATAGAAACAACTCCAGATTTTTTATTAAATGAGAAAAGCAAGGGGCCATACAATGTGTGTAAATCTTTAAAACTGAAGTATTTGTACTATATAAAGATAAAAATGTATATCCATATTTTGATATGTAAATTTAAAAATTTTGGAAGGATCCATAAGAAACTTAACAGAAGTTTTCTTCAGAAAGAATGAGATTTTCACATTTCATTTTCTACTTTTAGGTGCTATGGGAATTTGTTGCTAAGGGCATACCATTGAGGTACAGCCTCAGCCGCCTCTCTCTTTCCCTCCCTCCCTGCCTGCCTGTACTTCCTCTCCTACCTCTCCTCCTTCTCCCTTCTTCCCTTCCCTCCCTTCCCATCCCCTCCTCTTCCTACCTTCCTTCCAGACTGGTCTTGAGCTTGAAATCCTCCTTCCTCGGCCTCCTGAGTAGCTGGGATTACAGGTGTGCACAAGTGCACCTAGATCACTTTAAAAAACATCATTTCATACTCTAGCCTGGGGTATTAAGAAGTTCTGAATCTTTAGGCAGCCCCAGGGCTTGGAAAATATGCATTGTGAGTGCTACTACACCAGTAGGTATATTCACAAGTTTATCTTGGCATTTGCTTCACCAGAGAATCTAAGTTTCCCCCACCCTCGTATCCCAACAGTGGAAATGGTGTAATTTTCTGATGAAACCCAGTATCCCAGCAAGTGATATACTTCATAGTAAGTAATTCCATGCCAGAAAATTTTTATTTGTAAACTAATTTCACTATTCTAGCTACCTAAATTGACACTTTTTTTCCTTGTTAAAACTGGCACTGTTTTCTTTCTAGCTCTGAAATTCAAAACAGAGCTGTCACTGTTTTTAGCATAGGATCCAGCTGACCAATGCTGTACATCTTCAAATTTGCCAAGTTAGGAAAAGAACATGAGTGTCCCTACTTAACACCTTAGGTACAATAAAACTATTAAACAAGGTTCTTAACAATTGGCTGCAACATTATGGCTAAGTTTAAAAGGTCAGTTAAAAAACAGCACAGAAAAAAAAAGCATAGAAAGCATGTGTGTGTTTTGCATATTTGTGAATATACATATATAGTGAAGGTGAAGATATTACTCCAAGAGCAATGTACGAGTTATTTTCAAATAATTACTGTGGGACTTTTTTTGTTAACCTTTTCCTCCCCAAATAGCCATCCTGTAATATTTCACACTACTTTTTTTATTTTGCCTCTCTTGTCTGTTGATCAAGGGTATGGTATTTAACCATGCAAGTGAAAATGATTTCTATCTTAATGTACGGAGTTAAGATTTTTGAATTTTATACATATTTGTTCTGTTTATTAAATTTATATTTCATAGTTATATATATTGGGGTCTAACCAGAAAATCACACTACGTAGTTGAAACAGAGGCATTTAATATAAAGATTTGTTAACTAGGTATAAAGTGAACCAGATAATTAGAAAGCAAGAAGGTAACTAAATTACCTCAGAGGAAGCAGTTGTAAACAAGAGCCACCACTTCTAGGGTTGGAGGAGCAAAGGGGAAGGGGTTGGAATTATTAAAATTTAAGCATAGAAGGCAGGCTCAGCAGAGCTGCCCTCTGATGAAAAGGACATTGCTCCCATAGCACCCTCAATGGAGAGACCTAGATCTCTGGGAACAGTGCATTAGGACTCTGGTGTTGGCTTCTTGAAAAGTAGGGGAGGAAAGTTACACCATGAGGCTAGGGCTGAAAAAAACAGCAAACTGCTTCAGGAGGGAACTGCTAATGCCCAAGTGAAGAAGCAAGTCTGGGATGATGCTTTCAGTAACAGCAAAGTCAAAGAGTGCCAATAGGAAGAAGCAAGTGTTTTCTCCTCCAGCCCCTTTTATTGTCAGAGCCTAAAAGGGATTTGCATATCTCAAATTCTAGTTTTACAAGGGAGAAAGATGAACTTGGAGATGATGGACAAGAATTTACATACATTTTCAGACTTCATGTTATAACTACTGATTTTGAGAAGTGAGTTAAAAAGCAGCATAGAAAAATAAAAACAGTGAATCCTTCATGTTCTGTATATTTGAATATGTGAAGGCAGTAAGATTCAAGTTAGCTTCAGATAATTGTCAAAGGATTTATACTTTCTTGCCGAAAGCTATAATGCAACTTCTTATTCCCATTTCTCTTTCCTTTGTACTGTGAAAAAAAGATAAGATGTTTAAATCTTGTCATTGAAAAGGACTTTTATCATGTTTTGAGTAGGAGATTGTGCCTTTTCATATTGTTGTTGGTGTTGTTAGGAGCCGTCGAGTCGGTATCCGATTCATAGCGACCCTCTGTACAACAGGGGAAACACTATTGTCAGTGCTTCTCTGCTGTTCATAGGGTTTTCAATGGCAGATTGATTTTTGGGAGGGGGTTGCCAGATCCTTCTCCCAAGCCTACAGCTTCTGGTGTTCCCAGGCGGTCTCCCATCCAGGTACTAACCAGGCCCAACCCTGCTTAGCTTCCGAGATCTGACGGGATCGAATGCCACAGGGCTATGGCTGCAGGCCCTTTTCCTATGTTTGTTTTAAAATCAGATAATTGCAAACAAAAGAAAGAACAACCTGGATGATTTTGTTATAGCAAACAAGTCCTCAGGAATGCTTAAATCTAAGCAAGTCTAAATACAGTGTCAGATTAAGTACAAACTCTGTAGCTTGACATTTAAAAAACCTCATAGTGACCACAACTTACTTTTCTAGTTTTATTTCCCATTTCTTTTGTCTATTTTCCCTAAGCTCCTGCCAGGCTGGACTGTTCTTTGTTTCTTAGCATCCAGTGCACACACCTGCCTCTAGGCTTTTGCTCAGGTTGATTCTTGCTCCAGCATGCCTTGGAGAGTCTATCTCCCCATATACTCCATATATACCAGTTAAAGTCTTATCCCTTCTTTAAAGCCGTCTACAGTTATGAATCTCAATGAAATATCTTTTCTCCTTTGATACTTTTTATTTTTCTTAATAGTCTTTTATCTTTTCCCCTCATTTCTGGGGGGTTGAACCCAGGGCCTGGTAGATACTAGGCAAGTGCTCTCTACCCCTGAGCTGTACCCCAACCTCTCTTAAATTTTATTTTATTTTACTTATTTTATTTTATTTTATTTTATTTTATTTTATTTTTTGTGTGTGGTACTGGGGCTTGAACCCAGGGCCTTGTGCTTGCATGCTCTGCAAGTGCTGGACCACTGAGCTGCACCCTCAACCCATTTTTTAACTTTTTGAGACAGGGTCTCGCTAAGTTACCCAGACTGCCTCTGGTCTCAAACTTGGCGATCCTCTTGCCTCTGCCTCCCAAGCCACTGGGATTACAGGCGTGCACCACCACGCCCAGCTTAAATTTTATGTTTTGAGACAGAGTCTAAGTTGTCCAGGCTATATCTGGCCTTGAACTTGCAATCTTCCTGCCTCAGCCTCCCAAGTTGCTGGGATTATAGGCAAGTATCGTGGTGCCTGGCTGTTTTTGTTTGCTTGTTTTCTTTTTTTTTTTTTTTTTTTTTTCTTACCCAGAAACAAATCTCACTATTTTACAATAGCTGGCTAACATTTTACTTACTCTCTGATTTCACTTATTCAGCATTCCCTTTAGAAAGTCTTCCTAGACTTTGTACCCCAACCTCTTCCCTGGCTTTCTCTTGATCTCAGGTACATTCTGACATGACATTTCTTCATTTCTTTTAGGTCTTTTGAGTGTCAGTGTTTTACATTAGCCTGAGTATCTTGCTATCTCTGTTGTTGTTGTTAGGTGCTGTCAAGTCGGGTCCGACTCATAGCAACCCTCATAGGGTTTTCAATGGCAGATTGTTTCGGGATTGCCTTGGGAGTGGGTTGCCACATCCGTCTCCCATTTTTGCGGTGCTGGGAATTGAACTCAGGACCTCAGAGACTGCAGAGTGGCGCTCTTCCAACTGAGCTAAATTCCAGCCCTTGCTATCTCTAGTGCCTACTATAATACTGACACTGAGCAAATGTGATAATATCATTGTTATGGTGTTTTGTTTTGTTTGCTTTTTTGAGACAGCCTTACTGCATAGAGTAACCTGGCCTAGACCATGTGATCCTCCTGTCTCAGCCTCCCTGTTGTTCTTGTTAGGTCCTATCAAGTCTGGTCTGACACATAGCAACGCAATGTACAACTGAACAAAACACTCCTCGCTCAACACTGTGCTACCCCCAGCACTATGTCAGTGCTTTTGTGCTATTCATAGGGTTTTCAATAGCTGATTTTTCAGGAGTGGGCTTCTGAGTCCTCCCATTTTTGTGGTGCTTGGGGTCAAACCCAGGGCCTCAGAAAACACAGAGCAACACTCTACCAACTGAGCTAAACCCCAGTTCTCAGCCTCCTTAGTAGCGAGGATTACAACTATATCCCTCCACACAGAACCCTGCATCAACATTTTGAATGGATAATTGATTAGATAAGTAATTTGTTAAAGATCTCACAGTGAATAAGTAAGAAAGCCATGTCTTCTAATTTCAAAATAGCATTCTGCATCGCAGGTATCTTGGCACCTCCCCCATTGAATTTAAGTTTCTTAGAAAGAAAATACATATTTTACTCATTCGTACTCCTGAACCACATAGTACATTGGTCTCTTTATTCAAATTTTACATTTGAAATAATTTCCAGATAACAGCCATGGGAAAAGTTATAAAAGAGAGAAAAAAACCCAATCATATCCAGTGCATAGTTACGTTTGACTCCTAAAGTAGGAAGTGGGCTGGGATTTAGCTCAGTTGGTAGAGCACTGCGCTGCAGTCTCTGAGGTCCTGAGTTCAATTCCCAGCACTGCAAAAATGGGAGCAGGACCTGGTAATCCACTCCCAAGGCAATCCCAAAACAGTCTGCCTTGAAAACCCTATGAGGGTCGCTATGAGTTGGATACCGACTCGATGGCACCTAACAACAACAACAAAGTAGGAAGTGTAGTAATAATATTCTGGAACAACAAACAAACCAGTCCAGATGAGTAGGCAGTTGGCTGTCAAGAACTCAGGATGCCATTCATGGCTTAATTTTCTTTGCTTAGCACTGTTTTCATAGTTCCAGAATTGGAACTCACATAATTTTCTTTTCCCACTTTTACAGTAGATATTTAGATATCTCTGTCTCCCTTGTATACTGGAAAAAAGAAGGAACTCAAAATTTTGCTTTTTGCTGGACTTAATATATGAAAACATGAGCTCATTATTTGCTTAACCAAAAATGGGAAACCTGTAGGATAATGTGTCTTCATCCTGTTTAATTGGTATGACTTTATGAAACCAAGAATAAATAAAATGATTTTCTTCTTTATGATTAATATATATATGTGTATATATATATGTATATATATGTGTGTATATATATATATATATATATATATATATATTGTTCATTGTGTACACACACACACACATTCAATGAAGAAAATTTGGAAAGTGCAGGTTTGTTTTGTTTTTAGTTTATGTAGCTCAGGCTGCTCTTGAACTGTCAATCTTCCTGCTTCAGCTTCCTAAGTGTTAGGATTACAGACTTACCACCACTCTTGAAAGAAAGTACAAGATAGTTTCTCTTTTCTTTTCTTTTTTTTTGGGGGTGGGGCAGTACTAGGGGTTGAACCCAAGTCCTCACACGTGTTAAGCAAGTGCTCTACTACTTGAGTGGTGCTCTAGCCCTTTTTACTATTTTTTATTTTGAGACAGGGTCTTGCTAAGTTGCACAGGCTGCCTTAGGCCTCGAACTTGTGATTCTCCTGCCTCTGCCTCTCAGGTAGCTGGGATTATAGGTGTGTGCCTTAGTGCCCAGCTCAGAAAGTGTAGTTTTTAAACAGGGAATAAAAGACCTATCCGTAATCCACCACCGAAAGATAGTGTTAGTAATGATAAATTTTACGTTTTAGGTTTTTTCCTGGAAATTTTTTATGTAATTAAAACTGTATCTTATGATTTTGATCTGTCTCCACCTAGTATTATAACATAGTTTCCTATGTTATTAAAAACTCTTTATAAACATTATTGCATAGAATTGTATATCATTCATAACATATTACATGTCTGATATCTACTTTGTCCCCTTATTTCAAACAACTTTGCAGTGTGAACATCTGTTATTCTTCGAAGATTCTTTTTGGGAACTTCCCTACTCTATCCCCATCTTTTTCTTGCTGCTTTAGATTCTCTCCTCTGCTGGGTACTTGTATTTTATCACCATTCACCCTGCTCTGTGATCTCTCATTAAGATATGACCAAAAAATGACCTACTTCATGGGTTAAGGGTAGGGACAGATTGAAGAATGCTTCCTGCCATTTCATAAATTCTTTCAGCTTAAAATACTATATATGCCAAGGTGCTATATTTTAGGATAGCAAGTTCTGAACCCCATCAAAGGTGTTATCTAAAGAATATTCAATAATTGGGTGAGGTAGCACACACCTGCAGTCTCACCACTTGGGAATTAGAGGCAAGAGAAGCAAGAGTTAGAGGCTACCCTGGGCTACATAGCAAGACTCTATCTCCGAGGAGGAGGAGAAGGACAGGGAGAAGAAGAAAAGGCCTACCTGTAAGCCTTTAATCTTTTTCTAGGTCTACCCTTTTTTCTCTTATTTCTGCACATAATCAAATTTCTCAGAAAAGTATTTATTTACATATATGTCTACATTTCTCTCCTCATTACAAAAATGTATGGAGGTGATATTTTTCTATTCATTTCAGTGATTCAGGAGATATTTTCAGTCACCTCATTCATGCCAGGCAACGTATTAGTGGAATACAAAGAACCATGTATCCTCTTTTCTCAGAAGGGGAAGCAGTCAATAACTTAGAAGTTCACAAAATAAAGTGTGATTGTAATAGGTGAAGGAAAAGCTTAGGTATTGAACTGATAAGCTTATTATGAAAGAAGACATCCATGAACCAGTAATTGAGCTCAGATCTGAAGATATGGTGGGAGTTGATAAGGGAGTTTGTCTGATATTCCAGCATCATTGTTGCTGAATACAGTGATCTTCGTGCTGTTAACATGGGTGCTAGTCAACATTGTATTCTACTTCTAAGTGGTATGGGACAAGAGCAGTTTCTTCTCCTTTAAATCTTGCTGCTTTGGGGATTCCTCATATCTCTGGCTTGGTTTCTATAGGCCCTTCTTTTCCCAACTTTAGAATGTCAGAATTCCTCAAGAATTCCTCAGGACTCAGTCATGAGCCTTTTTACTCATGACTTGGCTTTGGTGACCTCATTTACTTAGGGGTTTAAATAAATGTCTTCTGTGTGTCATTGATGTCAAGATTTATATCTCTGGCCATGACCTTTGCAAAATTAATCTTAGCACATGCAAAATTAAATCCTTGGTCTTCTCTCCTTTGAAATCTGTCTTTTCTCCATTGTTTACTTTTTGAGAAAACTCTTTCTTTGCTTAAGGGGCAGTATATTGTTGGTTCAAGACTAAAACCAAATGTTAGGTTCCTCTGGTTTAAGAGTATTAAATTCTAAGTGATGAAATTTTATTTTAGTTTCACACTGTTCTTTTAATTTCTGTTTATTGCATTGTTTAGAGAATGTGGCTTGGATTATTTGTACTTTCAAAATATTGTACTTCTTTTAGTGACTTGAAACCTGATCATTTTTTTTTTAAAGTGTGCAGTAGGTGGATTAACATTTATGTTTTTCATTATCCTAAATAATGGTAATGCTTTTCATTATTTACTTTTCATTATTTACTTTTTAACAGTTTTTTTTGTATACATGGTAAAGCAGGATTGTATGTGCAAATGGCCCATTGCTATTCTTACTGGGTTGTACCTTTCTTCCATGTTAAAATATACCTTTGTAGTGCTTTGAAATAGACTTCTATATTAATATTACTTTTGTGACTTTGTTTTAGCATTCATCTATTACATCTATTCATCTATTCATCTATTACAATACATTAAATGATGTATTCATCATTTGGTATTTAGCTTTCCTTTGTTTTTGTTTTATTTGTGACTCTTACAATGCACAGCAAGTTTTTCTGTTATTTTTATCCAGAAGGGCTTCTGGTGTAGCTTTAGTGTTAGAACTCTTATCTGGGTTGCATGAGGTCCAATGTTCAATCCCCAGTGCCAGAGGGGGGAAAAAAAACAAAGAATATTTTTATTCAGTCTTTTTAGTGTGCATATGGGCTGATTTTTATAAACTCTCAATCATAAAATCTAAGTTTTAATATATTTAATGTCATTTTAATTAATTAAATATTGCAAAAATAATTCTTAACCTAAAAGTGTAGTTGTAATGGAGGAAATAAATCGCTCACTATCTCACACCCCAAAGTACAAACTAAGTATTTTTGTATAGATAGGCACTGTGGCATACCCCTGTAATCCCAGCATTTCAGGGGCCAGAGGCAGGAAGATTGCAAGTTTGAGGCCAGAGACAGCCTATATAACTTAGACCCTGTCTCAGGATAAAAAAGAGGGGTTAGCTAGGGTGTGCAGCTCAGTGGTAGAGTGCTTGTAAGATATGTGAGGCCTTGGTTTCAACCCTCCCACGCCCCCTCCCCCCAGTACTGCAAAAGAAAGAAAGAAAGAACAGCAGTAGCAAAACCATTTTGGTATTTACCCTTTGGTTATGTATTAAGAAGGGGAGGATGGAAGAAGATAAAAAGGGCTGAATGAAAAATAGATTTTTATGTCAAATATCTTTAGTATCATTAACTCATTTGTTTTAAAATTAATAGCCTTTCTTCTAGAGCAGGGTAAAATAAAGTAGCAGTCTTTATTTTAGCACCAAGCCTAATGCCTGGTGCATAAACAAGTGCCAAAGTAAGTGTTCAAAGTATGAGTGAAAGAAAGATGTGAACTTATTTTTCCCTCTTACTCTCTGAAGATCTCCATGGAGAATGATTACCTGGGACCACGAAGAATTGAGAGTCTGCAAAAAGAAGATGCTGATTGGCAGCGGAAAGCTCACATGGCTGTACTATCTATTCAAGATCTTACTGTCAGATATTTTGAAATAACAGCTAAGGCTCAAAAAGGTAAATTTTCCAGTAAAGTTATTCTTGTTAGGCATTTTTGAAGACTAGTGGTTGTTTTACATTCAGAATAATTATGCAGAATAATTATACAGAAAAAAGTATATAGAGATTGCTCATCCAAAGAGAGAATAACCACTATTAGCAAGTTAAGGTATATCTCTTCAGTCCTTTGTAGGCATATGTGCATACATATACCCTGCCCTTAAATCAGTGGAAGAGAACAAAAGGATACAGAAATAGACATATAGATGACAATTTAATCTTTGGTAAAGCAAGCTAACAGAGAAAGAATGATGATATTGAAACTTTGGGCCACCTACATGCAGAAAAATGAACTTTGAGTTAAACTGCATACCTTTGAGTTCAAAACAAATTATAGATCCAAATGCAAGTTGTAAAACTATAAAAATTCCAAAGGAAAACATGAAAGAAAAATCTGTTTCTTTGAGTTCTATCTCTCTTAGACACAGAGGTCTTAGTAATGAAACCAAAGATATAAACTGTAAAAGCTAAAAGTGAAGCTGAGTGTGGTGGCACACACCTGTAATTCCGATTCTTGGGAGGCTGAGGTATGAGGATCACAAGTTTGAAGTCAGCCTGAGCTACATAGCAAGACCATGCTTAAAAAAAAACCAACAAAACAATAACAACAAAAAACAGAGATAAAAGACTAAAAGTAAAGAAGCACATTTTATAAATAAAAAACGTGATCATCAAAGTTTAAAACAGTAGTGTCCAACTTTTTGTCTTCCTTGGGCTGCATCAAGTAAAGAGGAATTATCTTGGGCCACAAATAATATAAGGGCTGGGGTCATGAAGAAAATGAATGCTAAAAATCATGTTAGAAGATTTTGTGGAGCTTCATTACTAGCTGTCCTGGGCCGCAGGTTGGACATGCCTTTTTTAAAAACTTTTAACGCTATCAGACACTGTTAAGAGAATGAAAAAATATATGAGTATTTGAGAGAAAAATATTTGCAAATCACATATCTGGCTAAAGACTTGTATCTAGGATATATTAAAAAAAAACCTCAACAATAAGAAAACAACCTATTAAAAGCTGGGAAAAGAATAGCTAGGCATGGTGGTGTACCCTGTAATCCCATCAATCAGGAGGCTAAGGCAGAAGGATTGTGAATTCAAGGCCAGGCCAGCCTGGGCTACATAATGAGACCCTATCTCAAAAAGAAAAAAGGTAGGGGGTTAGGGGAGCCGGGGAATGGACTTGAACAAGCAATTCAACAGAGGATAAGCATGGCAAATAAGCATAGGAAAAGAATGCCATTAGTCATGACAGGAATCACAAGATAGATACAACTGTACACCTATTAGAATGGCTAAAATAAAAAAATTACAATACCAAGTGGTGGTGAGGATGTAGAGTAACTGGAACTCTTCCTGCATTGCTGGTAGGAATGCAGAATTGTGCAGTCACTCTGGAATATGATTTTGTAGGTACTTCTAAGGCCAAAGAAACACTTACATGTGACCCAATCATCCTGGTGATACACTCTAGAGCTGTATACTTTTTAAAATAAAAATAGGGAAAGCACTACTATATTAGACTAAAAATATTACCTTTTATGGTAACTATGTACTTTATTTAGAGACTACTCTCTAGATATACTCTTCTCTAATTTTTTTTTTAAAATCTTTGTATTACGGTATTTTGGTTTAAAGATACTTTAACCATTAGAGAAAAATTGAAGTATTACAAAAACCGCACTTCTATAATCTCCCCAGGTATCTGTGATCACGTAGTGTGTCTGTCAGTTCTTTTCTGCATATAGTTTTTTGCATATGTGTAATGATTTTGTCTTTATATATTCATATATAATTCCTAGTTTGTTAGTTACGATTCTATATAAGCAGTGCTTTCCCAATCTCAGGTAAAATGATGTGCTATGTGATGTGCATTATTCTAAGGTTCCAGGGTTCTAGGGTTTTAGATTTCTTTATCTCAGTTCTGATGACTTTACCTACCAAAAAGCCTCTTAGCCTAAGCAAGGAGAGATACTGAGTTTGTTTGACTTTTGAATTTTCCTTTTCCAAGCATGTTTTTATACTTCTTTTCCGATGCAAGAGAAATAGAGTAGAGACCTCTATGTGGTTTTAAGTTTCTGAGAGGAGTAGCTCTCTTTTTTTTCCAGAGGGTAACTTACACTTTTAAGAAGAGGAGTAAAATAGGCCCTTCCATATATTTCTTTTTAATTCACTTTGTTATTTTCAAGATATGGTCTCATGTTGGCCAGGCCTTGAACTTGCTGTGTAGCCCAAGTTGGCCTTGAATGTGTGATCCTCTTGCCTCCGCCTCCCAAGTAGCTGGGATTATAAGCATGCACCACTATACTTAGCAGTGGACCCTTGTATTTATTTCCTTGTATAAAGCCAAGTGTAATCTAATTTTATGGGCTGGGTTTTAGCTCAGTTGGTAGAGTGCTGCTCTGCACTCTCTGAGGATCCAGGTTTGATCTGCAGCACCACAAAAATGAGACGTGACAATCCATTCCTGAAGCATTCCTGAAAACAATCAGCCATTGAAAACTCTGTGAGAGTCACTATAAGTCCAACCCGACTCAACAGCACCTAAGAATAAACAACCACCTAATTTTGGTATATTACTGCTTAAATTTTAAAAACACCTTAAATGGGCCTGTTTCTCACAAGTATTCATATGTTAGAACATCATGTTTTTAAAATAGATTTAGCATGCTACCTTGTGAACACCAGAACTCTATTACTTTCGGAGCTTTTTAACATAGTATAATGATCATGTTAGGATATTACTCCAATAGCAGCATTGCTACAACTGATAGTGTAAATGATTATCTTAGCAAGAATCTTTATTTTTGCCAGCACAGGGAGAGGAACTATTCTAGAACTATCATCACACTTTTCCAGGGGGTGTTGTAAACATTACATATTCACAAATAATTTTTAATTACTTCATAATGCTGAGATACTTAAAAATAATTACACATAAAATGAACAGAGTTAAATATAAGAATATATTTCATCCAAAGATGTTGGAAGACAAACTATTGAGTAGCTAATGTGGTAGGTAACAACCCTGAAGCTGCATAGAACAAGGAGCTGCTCCCCAGACATGGTCTGAATGGTGAACAACAGAAATCTTTCCTAATTTTTGTGAGTTTGCAGAGTATTTGACTTTATGCTGTGATTACAAGTTTAGGTAAAAATGGGAGCAGTAGTAGAGGAGGGCCTTAAATAACTTGAGTACCACTATAGGTGTGTAACCTGGCTTTAAGTTACAAAAACTTGTCAGTTTCTCATAACTGTTCAGAAGGTGTTGATAATGTGTACTTTGCCTATTTTTTGAGATTGCTGGGCAGATTAAAAATTATGGAGAAGTACTTTGAAAATACTAAAGCATCATATAAACATGATTATGGTAGCATATGCATGACAGAAAAAAAATGAAACAAAATCGACCATTTGTTAAGCTAATGTTGCTGTATGAAATGGGAGAGACATTTGTATTCCTGTCATTCTCCTTTATGCTACATTAGGCTTTCTGCTTAGCTACTGTATATCCTTAGTCTTTTTCACTCAGAAGAATGGAGCCAAGAATGTTTAAGTTTCTTTCTTTGTTTCTTTTTTGGGCACAGGAACTAACTGCAGCTCAGGCTGGCCTGGAACCTACTATGTACCCCAGGCTGGCTTCCAACTCTCATTTACCCTTCTGCATGCTAGAATTACAGGCATTCACCAACACATCTGTCTTCCTTCCTTCCTTACTTCCTTCCTACCTACCTACCTATCCACCTACCCACCCAGCGTCTTGAGCATGCTAGACAAATGTTCTACCACTAAGCTATATCCCAGCCTGGAAGAGGTTAAGTATGTTGACGAAGACACACACACACTAGTTATGGGCAGAATTGTGATTTTAATTGAAAGCTATCAAACTCCAAATCCAGTGCTGTTTTTTCCCCTGGAGTACACTCTACTACTTTGATCTTAGGGTTGCTTTAATATTCTAATATAATTTTTAAAGATTTGGAGAAAATTTAAAATGGTAGAGTTATACTTGATATTTGTATTAGCTAGCTTTTATATCACTGTGATCGAAATACCTGATAGAAACAATTTAAAGAGAGAAAAGATTTATTTGGCTCACAGTTTCAGAGCGTGGGAGTCCATGGCAGGAGGGGGGGTATGTCTGAGGAGCTTAGTCCATGGCCACAGAGCCTGTCCTGGAGAGCTCTTTACATAACAATGAACCAGGAGCAGAGAACCTACTACAACCAGAGAAGCCAGGCATCACCTTCATAGGCTGGCCCCTAGTGACCTACTTCAGTCAGCCAGGCCCCAACTCTCAAGGTTCCATAGCCTCCTGAAACAGTGCTGCTACCAGTTGGGGACCAAGTGTTCAAACCTGAGCATGTGGCAGCATTTTATATTCAAACCACAACACTGTTTAACAAGTAGAGGTCCAAAGAGCTTATGGATATTAGCATCTAAGGCCTCCAAAACAGTGAAAACAGCAACAAAGCACAGAGAAGCCAAAAAAACGTGATGTAACAATATTGGGAATGGAGATTCTAAGTAAGCACATTCCTCATCTATCATGATAAGAATTCAGCAGATGATTTTTAGATTGTATCTGGCCATGTCCAATACCAGTACTACTACTAATGTGTCCCCACAAAATTTTTAATATCATGTGTCTTTTAGCATTTATTTTCTTGACTCCAAATTAATTATGGATGTGCACTAACTATATTATATAATTTATGTGATGCCCTAGATATTTCCACATTCCTCCATACAGCACAGGGAAACCAAAAGGTTGGATACCCCTGTGTGTAAATCAAGAAATAACAGTATTCAGCTGATAGCCATGGTGTGATTTATCAAGTCCTTGTCTCAAAATTTAAAAAATAGTAATTGTAAAAAAGGGGTTGTGGGTGCAGCTCAGTGGCAGAGCTTGCCTAGCATGTGCAAGGCCCTAGGTTCAGAACCCCAGTACTGGGGGGAAAAAAGTCATAACAATGTTCTTGTATGGAAGTAACCACCAGAAGTGGTGAAAAGCTAGTTGCATTTGAGCATTTGCATTAGGGATAGAGGAGAGCTGAGAATAAGGAACTGATCATAGTTTCACTTTTTAAGCATGTACATGTGTTTAAAAAAAAGGATTTCTTAAAATTCTGAGACAAAGATTACTGAACTACTTACTTACTTGGAAAAGATTAGGGCATGGTAGCACTATAAAAGTATCACTTCTGAAAATATAAAACAAATTATCAGTGAATATGTCCAATATTATTTTTGGTTCTAATTACATTCCCTATTTCTTTTATGATAATGCTTATCACTTTTTAAAGTTTGGTAGGACATAAGGATATTGGGGTTAATCACATAAGGCCCCAATATAAAGCCACTACCATGCCACTGTTGGTAGTATACTTAAAGAACAGATATTAGCTGTTTGACTATCAAGATCATCTTTTAAGCTAGGCCTGTATTGTGACTGACTAAAAAGTTCTTCCTTTGGGGGGAAGGGAAAGGAGTATGTTTTCTTTGGGAATCGGTTGTTTCACTCTTACTTTCTCTGGTTGAGTGCCATGCTATCATGTAGGATTTAGTTACTCCCACATCAGGTTATTACAGTATTTGGGGAGGATAGATGATAAATCGTGGAACATGGATTTGAATGTTTTTAATCTTGAACAGTTGTGGCTCTGATTTCAACTATCAAACCCAGTAGAAAGTATAAGCCTTCACAAAATAAAAATTTTATAAAGACTTTCAAAGTTAATAACACTAAACATGTAAAAGTATTTTTAAACTGATAGGGGAATTCATATGCAGAACATTCTGAGGATTGACTGAACACATCAGAGAGAATATATCATATTGTGGACTTATATTTTAGAGGTGTTCTGGGTAATTTATCATGGGGGTAAGATTTATGTATTATCAGTGAAATACAAGATTTTCCAGTTCTTTAGCATCAAGTTTTTTATGTCTTAATGTTCCTTTAAAAAATTATTGTTAATAGCTGTGTACGATCGAATGCGAGCAGATCAGAAGAAATTTGGTAAAGCGTCATGGGCAGCAGCTGCTGAACGTATGGAAAAACTCCAGTATGCAGTTTCTAAAGAGACTTTGCAGATGATGAGAGCTAAAGAGATCTGTTTGGAACAGAGGAAACATGCACTGAAAGAAGAGGTAACTAAAAGCATCAGAAAAAATACAAAAAATCATTAAGATTTGCCATTTTTATCTTTGTACAAGATTGATCTCTTTATAATTGCACAGCCAGTTGTTAATTTTGCACTTTTCCTATAAGATAAACACTTACGGTCTGGCCAAGGCCATGAATGGCCTCTAGTATCTCTATGTGATAGCAGGTGGCAGTACACTGTTGAACAAAGAGAGGCCAGTGTCAAAAACTTGTCCTTTTTAAGAAAGCTTCACTGCACAGAGAATGTTTGGAAAAATCCTAAGGCAGTAGCATTGTATTGGAATTGTTGTTTGTGTTGTTAGGTGCCATCGAGTCGGTATCCGACTCATAGCGACCCTCCATACAACAGGGGAAACACTATTGGCAGTGCTTCTCTGCTGTTCACAGGGTTTTCAATGGCAGATTGATTTTTGGGAGGGGGTTGCCAGGTCCTTCTCCCAAGCCTACAGCTTCTGGTGTTCCCAGGCGGTCTCCCATCCAGGTACTAACCAGGCCCGACCCTGCTTAGCTTCCGAGATCTGACGGGATCGGATGCCACAGGGCTACCGCTGCAGGCGTATTGGAATTAGCATTTTTATATTATCACCTTTGGAACTGTTTTTATTCCTCCTGGAACACAACAAGATTAATAGAGGTTCAGTTTTCTTGAGGGTGCTTCAATAAGAAGACTTCTTCATGGAAAGAAATAGAGAAAGGGAGAACTCAGAAAGGTAGTATTGAAATATTCTTTTCCTCTGACAGAGCATTTAATCTAGAAATCATCTTTAAAATCCTTGAAAAAATAGCTGATAGTTTTATTCAAAATATATTTAAGATGTTTTAAAATTATGAACCACTTGTTTGTGTCTTCTTGTTCTTCTTCTTTGTATTTCTTATTGTGTCCGGTTTAGCACTGAATGTACCATTGGTGCCTATGTCGTGCTTCAAAATATTGAAACTATTAGGTGTCTGCAATTTTTGTTTACTTTCTGTCATTATTTCAAAATACTGTGTGTTTTATGTGGCAAGTCAACAACAACAAAAAAAAGGAAGACCCTGAACTAGCTAGATTGACACAGTGGTTGGAACAATGGACTTAAACATAAAAATGATCATGTGCCTGGCACCGAATTGGGTAAAGTTTCCTTATGATGTACATAGGGTCGCTATGAGTTGGACGTGATTCAACAGCACCTAACAACAACAACAACAACAACAGTATGTTTTATTAAAGTTAACTTGGGCCAGAGCAGACTGATTTTTTCCAAAAAGGCATTTAAATACATTAGTCACATGCTGATGGCTTTTGTAGGTTATTATTTGTTGTAAAGGTAAGAGATGAAGTTACAAAAGTAAGTAGAGTTTGAGACTGGCCTTCTGTGTCCCATCAAAGAGTTCAAATATTACCATAAAAACAGCATGGACCATTGTAAGGTATTAAGGAAAACAACAGCTTTCAACAAACTATTACTCTTGGTCATTTGTAGAGAATGCATTTTAGGGTCATCCTTCCCCAGTTTCCTTACATGGGAAACTGCTTTTCAAATTTCATTTCATTGTTGATAGTAGAAGCCTAGGCATTTCTCAGAAATGAATACAAATACCAGGAATTCACCTTCTTAGTACAGTAATCAAAGAGGACTATTTGAAGGCAACAAGGAATTGGAGAAGTTTAAACCTACATTTAATATTTTGGTAATCTGAAATTGTTGCTTTTAAATCTACTTAGAATAGCAGGGTATTCATGGCAATTGAGGACTTAGTTAAGACACACTGGGGTAGGTCAGATCCAGGTTGTACTGCATTCATTTTGAATAGGCTGGTAAGTGCGGCAAGAAGGATGTTTTTAATGGTCTTGAGTGAAATAAACTGGGCAAGGTGACTGAATTTATATTAGTTTTTTTTTTTTTTTAAAGAAATTATATCTCAAGCATTAGGTGAAATAGAATTGACATATCATTAGATTTGTTGTACTTTGTAACACAAAATGTTTTTTTAAAATCACTTTATTGGGCTGGGGTTGTAGCTATGAAGCTCAGTGATACAGCCTTTGCTTAGAATGCACAAGGGCGCCGGGCACAGTGGCACATGCCTATAATCCCAGCAGCTCGGGAGGCGAGGGCAGGAGGATCACAAGTTCAAGACCAGAGGCAGTGTGCATAGCATAACTTATGAGACCCTGTCTCAAAAAGTCAAAAAATGGTTTGAAGGTGCAGCTCAGTAGTCCAGCACTTGCAAAGCATGCAAACACAAGGCCCTGGGTTCAACCTCCAGCACCAAAAAAAAAAAAAATGTACAAGGGCTCAATCCCTAGCACCAAAATATTATGAAGAAGAAGAAGAAGAAGAAGAAGAAGAAGAAGAAGAAGAAGAAGAAGAAGTTGTTAAAATAAAATGACTTTATTGAGATAGTCACATATCATACAATGCATACAACTAGAGAGTACATACAGTTTAATTCTTTTTAGCACATTAACAGAATCAGAGAAACACAGTGTTTACAAAAGTAAACCTGTATCCCTTAGCAGTCTATACCCAGTTTTACCATCCCCTCCATATATCCCTAGGCTTCAGATAACCACTAATGTACTTTCTGTCTGGATAGATTCCCTATTCTGGGCATTTCATATAAATGGAATCATACAACATGTCATCATTTTGACTAGATTTTTTTCCCTCACTTAGTATAATGTTTTCAAGTGTCACCTTTTGTAACATATATCAGTACTTAATTTTGTTTTATGCCAAAAGATATTCCATTGTGTGTTTGTCGTTGTTAGGTGCTGTCAAGTCCAGTCTGACTCATGGCAACCCTGTGTATGACAGAACATTTCCTGAGACTGTGCCGTGCCCGGCATTATGTCAGTGCTTCTCTGCTGTTCATAGGGTTTTCAATGGCTGATTGTTTTCGGAGTGAGCTTCCAGGTGCTTTGCCCATTTTTTTTGTAGTGCCAGGGTCAAACCCAGGGTTCCAGAGCACACAGAGCAGCACTCTACTAACTGATCTAAACCCCAGCATCGTGTGTCTATAAACATTTTATCAATTCGTCAGATGAGAAATTTTGGATTGTTTCTGCTTTTGGAACTATTGCAAATAATGATTCTTAAACATTCATATATTAGGATTTATGTGGCTATACATCTTTATTTCTCTTGGTAGAAGTGGAATTGCTATTTTTTTTTTCTTTCGGTACTAGAGGGGCTGAACCCAGGGCCTCACATATACTTTGCAAATGCCCTACCATTGAGCTGCACCCTCAGCCCCTTTAAAATTTGTTTTGTTTTGCTTTGCTTTTGTTTTTTTGAGACACAGTCTCACTGTGTAGCCCAGGCTGTCGAATTCATGTTAGTCTTCCTGCCTCAGCATCCACAGAGCTGGTACCACCATACTCAGTTTCCACAAACTAAGTTCTATAGTTAATCCCTTTTTAAAGATAAGGAAATAAAAACACAGAGTTTGAGCAATGTGAGCTAAAGGAAACAGTTGGAGGCAGGATTTGAGTGCAGGCAGGCCAGCTCCAGGAGCTGATTTTTGTTTTATGTTCTTGTTCTTTCTTCTGTGCTGGGGTTTGAACTCAGGGCCTTGCACATCCTAGAAAAGCACTCTACTGAGCTTTGTCCTAAGCCCCCTTTTTAAAAATGTTTAACTTGAGACAGAGGCTGCCTCTAGCCTCACACTTACAATCCTCCTGCCCTTGGCTCCACCTCCACCTCCATCTCGTGAGTCACAGGGATTACAGGCATGCACCAGTGCACACAGCACACTGCTGCTTAACCTTTTGAGGACCTGCCAGACTGTTTTACAAAACAATTGTCCCATTTTATGTTCTCATTGGAACATATGAGAGTTAAATTTTTCAGCATATCTTTGTATATCTTTGGAGAAATGTCTTTTTAGATCCTGAACACATTTTAACTGAATTATTTGCTTTTTTAACTATAGATTTGTGACAGTTCTTTATATATTCTGTATTCAAGTCTATTATCCAGTATATGATTTGCACATCTTTTCTCCCATTCTGTGGGTTGTTCATATTGGCTTTAAAACATTGAATATATATTTGTGGAAGTAGTACATTATACTCCTTAGAGAAGAACAAACTTGTGTCTAGTTTTGTGGTGGTGGTGGATTTTTTTTCCTCTGTGTGTGTGTGTGTGTGTGTGTGTGTGTGTGTGTGTGATTTTTGTTTATTTATTTATTTATTTTTGGTCTACTGGAGATGCTGAACCCAAGGCCTCACCCATACTTTGCAAGTGTTCTACCACTGAGCTGCACTCTTAGCCCCCTTTTAAAAATCTTTTATCTTGACATGTGGTCTCGCTAAATTAATGCAGGCTGCCTCTGTCCTTGAATTTACCATCCTTCTGCCTCAGCCTCCCAAGTCACTGGGATTATAGCCATGTACCACTGTGCCTGGCCTCTAGTTTTATTAATCTAGTTTTATGTAAAATATATTGCTTTATGAAACTATTTTTTTGGACTAGAAATCATACCAAGATGGTCTTTAGTGGCATTTTAAAGTACTTATGCTTACCTACTCTTACCTGACAAATAGTATGTGAGGTAATAATTAAGGTACCATACTTGCAATCTAGAAATTTTTGTTAATTTTAAATTGTGATTTTATTTTCCTCTTATATTTTCTTATTATTAGAAGATGAAATTGGAACTTGTCTTGGAAATGTTTTATACTTTGTACTCAGAATCTCTTTGAAGGATTTCACTGCCATTTCATGTTTCCCCTGAGGCATTTCTACTGCAATCTCCTTTTCTAATGAGCTTACATGTTCATGTTATCAGATATCTGGAATTTTTTTTTAATTCTAGAACTTTTAAACTTATAAATCCCAGCCTTTTATTACCTGTGAAGTAGAGTACTACCTTTGTTTTCATCACATTGGTTAGCCTTATTATTGTGACCTGACACTGAGTTGTTCTGCTAATATAGAGTGTCTAAAAGAGCTACAGACAGTACGATTTCTGACTGCTAGTGCAAAAGCTTTGCACTCACTGTGAATTGGCTTAGGGTGGCAGAAGAAGGAAGAGACTGAAGTGAGGCCCCATTTCATTACTGTTTGAGGTGATTATCTGCGGAGCCATTTTCTCTGGGCCCTATCTCAGTACTATAATTGTCTGTTTTTAAAGTTGTGGATTATATTTGAATTCTTAAAAGGTTTTGTTAAAGTTGCTAGTCAGTCGTTCTTGCCAGATTTATGCTCGCGTACATAATACAAGTATTGTGCTTTATATGTGTGTATCTGTGATGATATACTGCACCCATTTTATTACCATTAATAAAGTTCCTACATTACTCATATTGTTGTTAGATGCCATCGAGTCATATCTGATTCATAGTGATCCTCATATGGTTTTCAGTGGTTGATGGTTTTGAGATTGTTTCAGGAGTGGACTGCCACATCCTTCTCCCAACATTACTTATGAGAACAAGCAAATGTGAATTACTACAACCATCCCAAATAAATGCTTTCCCAGTAAAGGCTTTTTACAGTATTGTCCTGCCCTGAGATTTAGATCATGGGGAGATATTTGGTCTTCAAAAATACCAGTATATTTTGCCTCCTTGGGTTAGTTTAAAAGCAAAGAAACTTCTTCCTGATGTAACAAACTGAAAACACTTAAATGATTAAAATTATAAATTAAAGATATTTAGGAAAGTTTGCAGTGAGTATATGCTGAACATGAAATAATATTTCTGAATCAACACTGAAATGTTAAAAATCTCCTAAGCAGGCAATACTCTGTTTGGCTTTTAAATTTTTTTAAATTTATGAGTAAGAACTATTCCTTTGTAGGTTTCAGTTGAGCTTCCAGACTAAGACTAGGGAAAAGGAGCCGGCTGTGTACTCTCAAAACAATCAGCCATTGAAAACCCTATGAATAACAGAGAGAAGCACTGTGAAATATGATACCAGAAAATGAGCCGCCCAGGCTGGAAGGTATTCAAAAAATGACTAGGGAAGAGTTACTTCTTCAAAGGAGAATTGACCTTAATGATGGGAATAGAATAAAGCCCCTAGAACCTCCTTTTGCTGATGTCGCACAACTCAAAGTATTGTGTACATGGCACAGTGTTGGGTAGGGTAGTGTTTTATTCTGTTGTACATGGTGTTGCTGAGTCAGATCCAACTGGCTAATACCCAACAAAAACTATTCCTTTTAATCTCTATGCCCCCAAATGTTTTCTTTCTTCTCCCTACCCTTCTCTTCCCGAGGTACTTGGAGCTTAAACCCAACGCCTTGCACATACTTTGCAAGTGCTCAATCATTGGGCCGCACCCCAGCCCATTTTTTATTTTTTGAGCAGAGTGTTACTAAGTTATGCAGGTTGTCTCTGGCCTTGAACTCAAGATCTTCCTGCCTTTGCTTCTGCCTCCCGAGTCTCTGAGATTACAGGCATGTGCCACGATGCCTGGCCTTGTTTCTGGGCCTTGATTGTAATCATTCTTACCCTTTTTAGGCCATAGACTCTTACCCCTTTAAGAATTTGGAAGCTAGGAAACCCTATACTCATAGTAATATACATATACACACACATTTTGCACACAATTTTAGTGCGATCTCACATTATCTGTTTCTGAGCCTCAGATCCCAGATTGACTCCTGACATTTAGATTTCTCCATCAAAGCTACTGAAAAATATGAGTATCTTTTAAGTCCAATATCTTTGAAAGAATCCAGGGTGAGTTTACTTAGTTTTAACTAATTTATTCCATTTTTTCAGTAATATCCCCCCTCTCCCATCCAGATTAAAAAATAATAGCATAATCTATGCAAGTAAATCTTTACTTTCAGATCTGTATTGTTAATCCAGGTTACATGAGATATAGTGTATTTTTTTCATTTTAAACCATTGGACAAAATTAAAGTATATATAATCACATAATAAGAAGTAGGACAGACATTAGAAGTGATGTAAAAGTAGGGATTAAAATTGAAATAAAGGTATTTTCTTTTTGATGGTTATTAAATTGGAAGATACTATAAGATGCTATCATAAATCATAGGAAGCATAGTTACATCTCAGTTAGATGGTGGACATCTATCTTCTCATTAACAGAAGATGAATTAAAAAAATCAGAAAAGGGATTCTACTCTTGTGTAAAGGCTTTAAAAATGTATTAGTGTTCTTTCAGAGGCAGAAAGTTTTAACCATTTCTCATTCTTTTATGATTCCTTGAGACCATTTCTGTGAATATCAATAAACTGCTGTTATATTGACCTGAATATAGTACCTGACATAAAGCATTTAGCATAGTACCTGACATAGAGTAATAGTAAATATTATTAACATACTATCAATAAGTGTTGTTGTTGTTGTTAGGTGCTGTCAAGTTGGTGTCCGACTAATAGCAACCCTACGCACAACAGGCAAAACACTACTGTTGTGCTTCTCTGCAATTCATAGGGTTTTTGCTGGCTGATTGTTTTTTGGGAGTGGGTTGCCAGGTCCTTCTCCCAAGCCTACAACACCTGGTGTTTCCAGGCAGTCTCCCATCCAAGTACTGACCAGGCCCAATTCTGCTTAGCTTCCAAGACCTGATGGAATTGAATGCCACAGTGGTACAGCTGCTGGCACCAATAAATGTTAGCTAATATTATTCTAATTCTGTGTTAGGTATTGTGTAAGTATCATGGAAGGGACTACAAAGAATAAAAGATATAATTCCTATCCTATTATTATTATTATTATTATCATCATCATCATCATCATTATTTTTGGGGGTGGTACTAGGGGGTTGAACCCAAGGCCTTGCACATACTTTGCAAGGGCTTTACCACTGGGCTGCACCCCTCACCCATTTTTCATTTTTTATCTTGAGACAGGGCCTTGCTAAGTTATGCAGGCTGCGTCTGGCCTCAAACCTGTGGTCCTCCTGCCTTTGCCTCCTGAGTTGCCAGGGTTACAGGGCTATGCTGCTACATTCAGCCAATTCTTTTTTGTTTGTTTGTTTTTTGTTTGTTTGCAGTACTTGGAGGTTGAACCCCAGGGCCTCGCACATACTTTCTAAGTGCTCTACCATCAGCCTGTACCCCAGCCCCCTTTTTATTTTTTATCTTGAGACAGTGTCTTGCTGAGTCACACAGGCTGCCTCTGGCCTTGAATCTGTGATCCTCTGCCTCCTCCTCCAGAGTTGCTGGGATTATAGGTGTGAACCACCGCACCTGGAAATTCCTATCCTTAAGGTGTTTATTGGGCTTAACAAACATTTCAAGTTTCACCAAAAGATATTGTTTAATGATGATATGGCACTTCGTATGGGCCTTGCCAAAAAGTTCCAACAACAGAGAGCTTTGATGTGGTGGACAGAGCCTAAGTAGAAAATGAGAAACTCAGGTCCTTGTCCTGCATTTTTGGTGTTTTTGGTTTTTAGTCCTTGTGAGAGAACACAGGGCCTTGCACTTGCTAGGCTAGTGTTCTACCACTGAGCTACATTCCCAGCCTTGGCCTTCCCCCCGCCCCCTTGTTTTTTTGAGTCAGGGTCTGACCATGTAGTCTAGACTGACCTTGAACTCATGATCCTCCTCCTTTAGCCTCCCAGGTTCTGAGACTACATATGTGTGCCATCACACATGGCCAGTCTTGGCTTTTTATTTTTAATTTTTGGTTTTTTGAAGCAAGGTCTCTATGTGTAACCCAGGCTGGCCTGGAACTCGCTATATAAATCAGGCTAGCTTTGAACTTGCATCAATCTTCCTGTCTCAACCTCCCGGGTGCTGGGATTATAGGCATGTACTACCACGCTGTGCTTGTTTTTAATTTATTAAGAAGCAAATTGTTCTACATCTGCACACTAGAAATTTCAAAGACTTTAAGCACACAGAGCTAGGTTCAATTAGAAAAGTTTTAAGCATATTACTTAAATTCTGTTTTTGCCATGTGGACTGGGGTTTAGCTTAATAGGTAGAGTGCTGCTCTGCACTCTTTAGGATGTGGGTTCACTCCCCAGCACTGCAAAAATGGGAGAAGGATGTGGCAGCTCACTCCCGAAACAGTCATTGAAAAACCTATAAAGGTCACTATGAGTCAGACCCAACTTGAGAGCACCTAACAACAATTTTTGCCATCTAAGTTATATTTTGGCAGCAGCTACACAAAAAAGGTAAATAGGAAAAAAATGTTTAGATCCTTCCTTAGTGTTTTATATGTATTATATCATTTAAGATTCAAATATAACCCTTTATGCTACAAGCACATAAGCCATTATCTGGAACCCCTGAGGCCACATATGATTTAGAATTCTAACATTTTCAAAATTTTAGAAAGGTAATATAGACTGACTTCCAAAGAAGTATTATTCTAATAATGAACCATACTATTGTTGTTAGGTGCTGTCGAGTAGAGTCCAACTGATAGCCACCCTCATAGGGTTTTTTCAGTGGTTGATTGTTTCAGAATTGCTTTGTGAGTGGATTGCCATGTCCTTCTCCCACTTTTACAGTGCTAGGGATTGAACCAAGGGCTTCAGGGAGTACAGAGTGACACTCTACCAACTGAGCTAATCCTCAGCCCCAGTGAAACTTATAGTTACATCAGATGTAATAAGTAAGGGCTGTTTGGACATGAATTCAGATGATGTTTTCCTATAACTGAATAGTAAGGTTAGGTATGACATCAAAGGAATTATAGAAACTTTTCAGTTTTCTAAGATTTGTGAAATGTGAAATTCCAGATAGTCCTGTCAACATGTTGTTGTTGTTGTTGTTAGGTGCCGTCGAGTCGGTATCCGACTCATAGTGACCCTCTGTACAACAGGGGAAACACTATTGTCAGTGCTTCTCTGCTGTTCAAAGGGTTTTCAATGGCAGATTGATTTTTTTGGGAGGGGGTTGCCAGGTCCTTCTCCCAAGCCTACAGCTTCTGGTGTTCCCAGGCAGTCTCCCATCCAGGTACTAACCAGACCTGACCCTGCTTAGCCTCCGAGATCTGATGGGATCGGATGCCACAGGGCTATGGCTGCAGGCCCTGTCAACATATATTATCCCTATTTTTGCAGCTGTTATTTGCAGAATTTGTTTGTACTCAAGCTAGTTTAGTACAAACTTTCATGTGTTTTCCACCTCTCCCACATCAGGGAAATAGTCTAGATTGACAGCTTGCACTTACATTATTTCTCTTATGCTATGCATGGTTTTTATGACTTCTTTTTGAACCTTTATTTCTTGTTTACTGCTACATTCTCTGTAATTCAAACAGTGGTGGGTGCTCAATGAGTATTTGGTGACTGAATTAACATCTCAGCTCACAGATAACTGCTTTTTCCATAGTTCCTCCCATGTCAGGGATGTTAGTGCATTCTTTATTTGTATAAGTTACCTTCTGTCTGGTTTCAGGATTTGGCACAGTCAGAGTAGGTACAAGTGAAAACTACTGTGTCATTATTATACAGGATAAGAACACTATGGAGTCAGCAGGGTGTGTTCTACTTATGTGACTGTGTGGACTTAAATTGGTACTTTATTTCCTAGCAAGATTTACTGTGCAAACACTTGCCTTTGTTTCCTTTTCCATGTTTTTTAGACTGGTACTTCCTAATGTTATCTAGTGAAAAGAGCATTCTTGTAGAAATTGGGAGAACTGAATATAGCTCCAGCTTTGCTAGACATTACCAGGTTACAGTGGGAAGTAAGTATTTGGCTTGGAGTCTTGATATCTAAAGTGTGTTTGTTGGGAGGGTGAAAGTGGAGCTGAGTAAAATTTTAAGGTAGCCAAGTTTTCATTTGAGCACTTAGTCTTTTTGAACTTCCTCCTTCCATGGGGGAGCCCTTTCTCCAAGATATAAAACATACCCTCTCCCATTGCAGCACCCACCTATTCTGTACCATTCTGTTATCTCCAATTAGTACTCTTCCCACTCTGGATTCCCTTTCCTTTAATTCTGTACGTGTCAGCTGAGGCTAGGAAAAATCAGTCTGGAAATTTCAGGTGTCAAAAGGAGATGATTTGGAGCAGGATGCCCATCCCATACCTCTTCATGCCTTGTACTGAGGCCTCTGCCTCCATGTTGATAGGACTATAAATCTCAGAGCGCCATTCTGCCCTCCCAGCTTTTTATGACTCCCGTCATTTCTTTCTTCTTAGTTTATCCCATAAAGTTCATGTGTACTCTAACTCTATAACCCTTCAGCTTTTCCCAGGGCCCACCACTGCTCTTTTATTCTTTCAGAGGCTGGTATTTAACTGGCTTTTGATCTTCCCATCTGCCTCTAATGAGGTTTTGTTCTTAGAATCCATTCCTTGGATTCTACCTCTGGATGTAACTTACTGAACCAGAAAATTGGGGGTGAGGTCACTACCTAAAATACCTACTTCCTTTCTCAGGATATTTGATATTGGCCATATCCTGGTAGCAGTATATACCTCAGGTATTTTTAAGGTATATCCATCAGAGCACTGCAGTTGAGGCAGCTGGCAATGTGAAGGATTATCCATAGGAAGTGTTCCAGCATTCTTTGTTTGCCAGAGAATTGGACCATAGAGACTTACCACAGCATCATGAATGTGAACAAATGGTCACTGCCCACCAGAGAACCATAGTAGTGAAATGGAACTGACAACATGGATCTGAACTGATTTTAGATGGTTTTTAAACTGATTTTCACCAAGTTTTTAACTTAACGAACTCCTCACTTAGAAATTAATGTCTTCTAACCTTAGGTATTTTACTTTTTTGTATGCTGTACTAACAGAGGATGGGGTTATGGATAACAGGAAAATACATACAACAGGAGCTGTGGTCTCTGGAGCTGGACAGGACCTCCAAGACAATATGAAAAAGAATAAATAATTTAAAATTAGACTAGAGAGCTGGGGGGTAGCTCAGCAGTAGAGTGCTTGCCTGGCATGTACAAGGCCCTGGATTCAACCCCTAGCACCACCAAAAAACAAAACAAAATAAAGTGAATCTAAGAGTCTCAAGGCAGATACTAATTCCTAGGTTCTAATTTAATAACTTTGGACAAAAAGCATTCTATAAAATTCTGAACATTGCCAGGCATGGTGGCGCATGCCTGTAATCCCAGCGGCTCGGGAGGCAGAGGCAGGAGGACCCCAAGTTTGAGACCAGAGGCAGTGTGTGTAATTTAGTGAGACCCTATCTCAAAAAAAGTAAAAAAAATGGGCTGAGGGTGCAGCTCAGTGGTCCAGCACTTGCAGAGCATGCAAGCGCGAGGCCCTGGGTTCAATCCCCAGTACCGCCAAAAAAAAAAAAACTGAACATTATCTTTCTTAGCCACTATAAATTAATTTCAGTCCACTCTGGATTTGTTGTTGTTGTTTCACTTTAAAATATATCCTAATGAATCAAGATAACTCTCACAGGCTTTCAACTTATTAAGTATTCATTTATAAAATTTGTTAAGTTGCAGGTTTAACCAGATTTAATTCACTTGGTTATTTTAAGTGGACACCACTGCCATTTAGACCAGAATCTAATCATTGCTTTTCATGTCAAAATTGTTGTTAAAAATCCCAGCAGCTTGGGAGGCAGAGGCAGGAGATTGGCAAGTTTGAGACCAGAGGCAGTCTGCGTAATTTAGCGAGACCCTCTCTCAAAAAGTAAAAAAAGTGGGCTGGGGGTACAGCTCAGGGGTATAGCACTTGGAAAGCATGCAAGCTTGAGGCCCTGGGATTACCTATGAAGAAAAAAAGATTCCAGTCATTAGTGTAAATCTATATGGGTATTACAGTGTAAAGCAAAAGCTGGAATCTTATTTAAAACATATTGTCTTTATGTGTATATTTTCACCAACTTCACCAAGACAGAAGAGATCATTTAGCAGCAATATGAAATCACTGTTTTTGTTGCCCTAGGCTATCCCACAACCACCAGTCAAATATCTCCCTGCTATTCTGGGGCTCCAAGTGAGGCCTCGCATTACCTCATAGATAATTCTCTAATTTCCCTTTGTGCTCTTACCTCTCTGCCCTTGCTGGTCACGTCTGTGAAGCCACTGAAGTCCAGGGCCTCCACACCAATGCAGCCAGGACCCCAGGGCACACTGGTGCCTGTGTCAGGGACTTCTGGGACTTCTAAGAATGAATCTTTAAGCCATAGCATGATGCTGTGTGCTGGAAGAAAAGTTCTGGGAAGAATGCTTACTCTCTCACACACTAGTGTCTGGTGCTCACATTCACAGACTGAAAAGCTATTCCTGCAACCACTTCTTGCAGCTGCCTTCTCCATAGAGCCAAATAGGAATCCGTGGAAACAGCAGAGTTAGGAACCAATACCTGAAACTTATTTTCCTCTTAGTAATTTCCTTCAGGTGCCTAGCAAAAAAATAAAAATAAAAAATAAGTAAAATAAATTCACTTTCTCTTTAGATTCAAAAACCAGTCAAACACACTTCATGTAAAATTATCTACCACTTCATGAGCCATGGCCAGAAACTTCTAAATCCCAGGTTAGGTTCAATCCAGGACCCTGACTATGTTTACTTAAAGATAATAGTGATCATTATCCATAGATTGCAAGGATTTTTCCATCTAAAGTAAGTAATGATTTTATACCACTCATATACACCTCACTCTCCAGCCAGCTAATCCCAGATCCCAGAATCCCAGCTATGACCATGGAACAAAGCAAAGTTCCACATATGTGGATTAATCGGCTTTTACCACTTTGTTGTAAATATCTAAGTATGGCTCAGTCTCTTCATATACTTTGTATGGAAAGGGTAACTACATTACTTTGCATCTGTTTTTAAGATTGAGAAGGGAAACCGTTGACATTTATGTCACCCTAAATATGAATGAGCTGTGACATAAATATTAAAAAACTTAACTTTACCCTGTATGGTATCTGACTTGATGATTAATAGTTTATATATATACGTGTGTGTGTGTGTGTGTGTGTGTGTGTGTGTGTGTGTATGTGTGTGTGTGTGTGTGTAGTGGATTTCCTTTGTTTGTTTGTTTGTTTTGAGCTGGAGTCTTGGAATGTTGCCCATGCTGGTCTGAAACTCCAGGGCTTAAGCAATCCTGTGTCACTGTGCTGTGCCTGGCTCAAAAATCTAAAATTCTTGCCTACATGTTTCTTACTTGGAGCAGTTACTTCGTGGATTTATCCTGTCTGATTAGTATTAATGCCTAATTATACCTCATGTTTTTTTTGTCCCCTACCAACTGGAAGTGTTTTTATTTTCAATGCAGATGCAGAGTTTGCAGGGTGGTACAGAAGCAATAGCTCGATTGGATCAGTTAGAAGCTGATTATTATGATCTGCAACTTCAGTTGTATGAAGTACAATTTGAAATCTTGAAGTGTGAAGAGTTACTATTGACAGCACAACTAGAAAGCATCAAAAGACTTATCTCAGGTATGATGCATACTTAACTGAATAGGTCCACAAAAGATTGAATGGAGAAAATATACATGGACACCAGTTATTTTTCTTAAGACTTTTTTTTTTGGTAATATAAACATAAACATTTTAAAGGAGTCTCAGAAGTCAAACAAATGATTTAATAAGACTCAATAATGCAACTGCTTGTTGATTTTGGTTATCTTTGTAAAATATTTACTCTGTGGAAGGTACTTCATCCAGTGTCTGGATTTTCAAAAATTATGAATTTTGCAGACATGAAGTGGGAGGGGCATGAGGTTTAGATTTACTGAGCACTTACTGTGTGTCACTGTTCAACGCTTGGCACACATTCAGTCTGTGAGGTATATTTCCTATTAATCACCATTTTACAAAGAAATTTGCTCTTAACCATGACCCATTGCTGCTCCTCCATAACAGAAAAGAGAGATGAAGTGGTGTACTATGACACTTACGAAAGCATGGAGGCCATGCTGGAGAAGGAGGAGATGGCAGCATCTGTGCACGCACAGAGGGAGGAGCTGCAGAAACTGCAGCAGAAGGCACGCCAGCTGGAAGCAAGACGGGGACGTGTCTCGGCCAAGAAAGCCTACCTCAGAAATAAAAAGGTATCAGTCTCACTTGTATTCATTACTTAATTCTTGATCCACGTCTAGTAATTTTAACGTGATTTGTCACTAATACCTATTTGTGAAATGAAGCATTACCTCTTGTCAGTACTCAGGTCATTATATTAAACATTTATATTTTTCTCAGAGTTGCCCTCTTAAATACTTTAACACAGCCAGTGGTGATGTGCTCTTTACCTCTAGCAGCCCTGAGGGTGCCTCTGCTAAAAGGCATGACTGCAGGATCTGATGTAATGCAATTCTTGACGCCTCTTTAATTTAAGGTGGATAGTGATGGTCTACAAGTCTTGGTTCTGACCTCAGTCTCATGGCATTGTATACATTGTTACTTGCTTACCTGTTTTTAACCTAAATCATGTTTGAAAATCCTTGACCATTCTTGATATTTGGAGTGATTCTCTTCCTATAGCTTAAGAAATGTTTTGCCCTCTAGCCTGGAGTTTATCATGGGGTTGTTTCTAGTCTCTGTAAACGTGGAATTGGAATCTGTAACTAGCTTTAAGGTCTGGACCTAACTGATGACTACCTGATAATGCTATGAGCCCAGATATTCAGGCAAAAGTGTGTCATGTTTTCTGAAAGTCTACTTTCTGGCATTTGACCAGATTTCAGGGTTTTCGCTTCCCTGTTTCATGGAACGTCAAAGATGTCTTCTTTTTGGAATCAATAGTTTGGCATATTAAAGAAACTCTGAGCAGGCATCTTTCCATAGTTAAGTCAGTAATACAGTACCTTCTGTCACTTGGTCTACCCACAGGATAGTTACTTTGGCACTCAGAGGAATAGCTTTCACATAATTCTTTCCATTTCTTACTTTCTTCCATGATGATGGTAGTTATTGAAACCCACTGTTGTCTCAGCTCTGGGCCTGATGATGACCTCATGACTCAGTCTGCACCAGCCAGATCAGCATTGCAGTGATTATATGTAGCAGGTCCTACTATGTCTATAAAGAAAGGTTTCTGGGGAGAAGGGAGTATAAATAAGGTCTTAGAAAAGCAAACTTTTTAGGAATGTCAGAAGCATTGTTTCATATATTGCTTTTAGACTTAGAGACTACTTGGAGTTTATGAACTTGAAAAAAATTTAAAGCATTTTCCGAAAATGCTATATAAAAGTCTTGATTCATCACAATTGAACAGTGTGCTACATACCCTGTCAGACTTAGGATACAAAGATTTGTAGCAGACACAGTCCCTACACCTCCCAGGCTTACAGCGAAGGCAAATGAGGTGACCAGGTGAGTGCTCTGCCAGCTGAAAGAGGAGCAAGAGAAAGGAATGAGGAAAGGCTTATTGGAAGAGGTGATCCTTGGGCTAGGTTTTAAAATCTGAATAGAAATTTGCCATATTGATGGTGCTGGGAGAATTTTTTTGTGTGTGTGTGTACTGGGGGTTGAATCCAGGGCCTAGCACTTGCATGCTCTGCAAGTGCCAGACCACTGAGCTGCACCCTCAGCCCATTTTTTTACTTTTTGAGACAGGGTCTCGCTAAGTTATGCAGACTGCCTCTGGTCTCAAACTTGCAATCCTCCTGCCTCCGCCTCCTGAGCCACTGGGATTACAGGCGTGCGACACTGCGCCTGGCCTGTTGGGAGAAATCTGAAGCAGAGCAAAAGAGTGATGAAGATACTGAAGCATAACAGCATGTCTGGTCAGGACACTATTCATGATAAGACATGCTGCAGGGATGGACTATGGGGAGTTTAGTATACAACACTAACAGGCCTGAACTTTGTTCTGAAGGTAATGAAAACTATTGAAAAGTCTTAATCATAGGGGTAATGTAAATAGATTTGTGTTTTAGAAAGATAACATGAAAATAAGTCGGAGGACAGACAGGTTCCAATAGGAAGTTGTCATTATACTCAACTTCAGTAAGACTGGGATGTTGCCAGGCGTGGTGGCACAAGCCTGTAATCCCAGTGGCTCAGGAGGCCGAGGTAGGAGGATTGCAAGTTCCAGACCAGAGGCAGTCTGCGTAACTTAGCGAGACCCTGTCTCAAAAAAGTAAAATAATGGGCTGAGGGCACAGCTCAGTGGTCTGGCACTTGCAAAGCATGCAGGTGTAAGGCCCTGGGTTCAACCCCCAGTACCACACACACACACACAAAAAAGACTAGGATGTTAAAATATGAGCTGAGGCAGTGGCAGTACAACTGGTAAGGAGTAGACATCTGAAAAGGGTCTAATTCTGACTCTTTCCAGAAGTAGAAAATCAGTAAGATTTAGTGGTTTGTAGTAAAGGAGAGAAGAGGAGCTGTTCCACATTAGCTCTCCTGTTAGGCTTCTGATTGATGGCACAACTAATCTACCTGAATGCCCAATGAAGATGGAAAGCCTGGAGAAAGAGCACATATAGCTTAGAGATGATAAACCAGGTTTTAGACTTGCATATGAGAGGTTTGAGGGCATCTTTGTGGGGACAACTACGAGACAGCTCTTAACACAAGAAGGTATCAAGTAGATGATTCCTTCCTTAATAGGAAGGAGCAAGGGAAAGATGGGGATGTAGGGAAGATACATAGTTTGAAAAACAAACTTCATTATACTTAATATTTTTATAATTCAGAAAACAAAGCTCAGCAAAAGATTCTTGGCTGAGGGTTAGAAGACATTGTAAAGAGCACATGGTGTGAAAGATTGAGCAGATCCCATGTGTTTTGAGGAGAAGGCATCCTGAAAGAAGCCTGGGGGAGTGTTTGAAAGTGTGTGTGGCAGAAAGGAATCAAAGTGAAAGAGAAGTCTCAGAAGCAAGAGAGTATGAGGTGAAGAAAGATGATTCCACAAAGCAGGTGGCTAGCAGTAGCAGGTGCTTCAAGCGGCCGAAGGAGACAAGAAATTAGGAGGCTTTGTGACACTCAATATTTGAGACTATTGGGGCCTTATATGGACAGAATGTTTGGTTTGCAGTATTTTGGGGGCTAGAACCCAGGATGTCATACATACTTTTCAAATGCTCTGCTGCTGGGCTATACCCGCTAGCCCATTTATTTTTTGTTTTTTTTTTTTTTTGAGTCAGGGTCTCACAAAGTTGCACAGGCTGCCTCTGGCTGCAAACTCAGATCCTCCTGTCTCAGCCTCCCTAGTTGGTGGGGTTAAAGGCATGAGCCACAACACCCAGCATAGACAGAGTTTTGAGAAAGAGTTGGGAGTGCGCCGGGCGCGGTGGTGCACGCCTGTAATCCCAGCAGCTCAGGAGGCGGAGGCAGGAGGATAGCAGGCAGGAGGATCGCAAGTTCAAGACCAGAGGCAGTCTGCATAACTTAGTGAGACCTTGTCTCAAAAAGTAAAAAAAGGGCTGGGGGTGCAGCTCAGTAGTCCAGCACTTGCAGAGCATGCAAGTGCGAGGCCCTGGGTTCAATCCCCAGTACCGCAAAAAAAAAAAAAAAAAGAGTTGGGAGTAAGAGTAAGATCACAGTGGTCCAAGACAGATGGCAGCAGAGGTAGGTCTAGAGTAGACACCAAGGGGGAAGCAGAGGTCGCTGAGTACACACAGGGACATAATAAAGAGGAGTCATCTTGGTGACCAGGACACACAAAGCTGTTTGCTCTTCTGGTAGCATTAAGAGTCTGAATCAAACTGAATTCTGCCTCAGTGCTTCCTTCTTGAATGTGTTAGTGCACATCAATCTCTGATCAGAGTTCTTCATTCTGCGTTCTTATGTTATTCTACAGCTGAGGTAGTGAAGCTACTCCTCGAGAATCTGTCCATTTATACTTGCCCCCAGTCCTGCAGGCCCAGGTGGGAGGATTGAAGAGGGAGTAAGGAATGACATACAGACAGCTGAAAAGAAAGGAAACTGGAACTACAAAGTTCTAAAAAGAAAGCTGTGGAGAAGATCAAACATCTAATAAAATAAAAACTCCATCCTGTATTCCCTTGTTTACATTTCAGTGGGCGCAGGATCATGGGCTCCCACTGTGTGATTCCCACTGAGTGATTCTGACACTCATGGTAGGATCACACACTCAGGAGTAGTTCTGCAAGTCATGGCCTATCTGGCCACTTGTAAGAGTGAATTGGCCTCTGGCTGTGCCTTGAAGACTTGAAGTCAATGTTTTACGATTAAGTGTTTCAAGAAGAGTAATAGAAATAACATTATTCTCTTATATTTTATCTTATTTAATTCTCCCAGTAGCCAAATGAGGCAATCCATTGCCTGAAATCTAGAAAGCTCAGAAAATAGCAGTGTTTACATACTTTGGTGACAAAACTAGACCTGAACTGACATGAAGTTATTTATTGTCTTAATCCCTTACTTTGACTATTCATATGTTTTACTGCAAAAATATTAGTATTAGTTATTATAGGGTACTGCATCAGGTTCTGCCCAAGTTATTAGGAAGTATAGGTATATGTAAAAAGTGTGAAAAAATGTGAATTTCAAAACATATCTGACCTCTTCTGAATAAAGGGTTATGGACATGTATCTCTTTTATAACCAAGGGAACCAAGGCTTCTGATAGTTAAATCACCCAAGGGTAAGAAGCTAGATGGGGTAGGGTGTGTAGGATTGTATCCTAGATCTCAGAAACTTAAGTCACTATCATTGTGTTATTATATTATATCATTATATAATGCTGTGTTTGTGTTTCTGACTGAACTGAACAGATTTGTTATTAGGCAGTAGAGCAAACCAGAATGAGTAAAGAATGATATGTAAATATGCTTTAAAATTCAGTTTACTGACTTTCAAGATTATTATGACCTCTGATTACAAGAGTGACCATTTTGATAGAGCTTTGAGAATGTTGGGAAAGTATCGTTAACCTTTTTACCTAGAAGCTTTCTAAGGATAGTTACATTCAGAAGGACATAGGGTAAATGAAGATTATTAAGCATGATAGTGCTAAAATCTTACAGATTATGGTGCATTATTTTGTAAAGTACCTATCTGCCAATTTATCACAAAAATCTATTTTATATGGTGATTAGAATATACAACATTTAAAATATTTTTATAGTATTGACTTTGCATCTTAAGTGTCATTTTTAGCTCTGACAGCTACGAGCAAAAGTTTCAGATGCCATGATACTCTTTAAACCAGTCCAGACAAAATTATGGTCTTTAATTCATCAGAAAGAGCTCAACAATACAGACTGTATGCCAACAGTTATGTATTCTTTTTTTGCCCAGACTTGTTTAAGAGTATAATGAGACTTAGAATCTTCTGCCCACAGCCTTCAGAGCTAAAAGAGACTTTTGAGATTTTCTTAGGACATCCTCCTCCTACCTTGCACCATTCTGTCCCATTTAAAAAGAGACACCAGGACATGTAGAGAAATTAACAGTTAATAGAAGACTTTTTTAAAATCCTGATTATTTGACATATACTTCTTCAGTAGTCCAGATGAGAAACAACGGTGGTTTATTTGGTACTTTGCTATGCAAGTGTATGTTAAGATTAAAATTTATCAGATCACCTTGGTTGTAGTCTTTCTAAGTTTCACTTGTATTAAAACACATTTTATATATTTGTAGGAAATTTGTATTGCAAAACACAATGAAAAGTTCCAACAGCGCTTTCGGAGTGAAGACGAATATAGAACCCATCACACAGTACAACTAGTAAGTTTGGACTTTTGGAGACTTGGAACGAAATCTTACTTGCTTGTCCCCCGCCCCTTGGCCTCACACTTGCTAGGCAAATGATCTACCACTGAGCTGTGCTCCCATGCCCTTTTTAATTTTGAGACAGGGTCTTGCTAAGTTGTACAGCCTGCGTCTGGCCTCAAACTCAAGATCCTCCTGCCTCCACATTTGAGTCACTGGTATTATAGAAAGGCACCACAGTGCCTAGCATAAAGCTCATTTTTTACGTATCTCAAAGTACATAAAAACCGAAGAATGAGAATCATTAACTATATGTTAGCATTAATATGTGTGTGTGTGTTTGTGTGTGTGTGTGTATAAACAGTTTGTAGGCAAAACTGAGTGGTGAGTAGAGTTCCTATACACCCCCTCCTACCCCACCCTATACCTCCCCTACCACCAAAGTGGTAGGTACATTTGTTACAATCAGCAAAGGTTTTTGTTGTTGTTGTTTTGTTTGTTTGTTTTTTGCAAGTGCTCAACCACTGTGCCACATCCCTAGCCCATTTTTTTACTATTTTGAGACAGTCTCAGTAAGTTATGCAGGCTGCCTCCACTTCCAAGTAACTGGGATTACAGGTGGGAGCCACTGCACTCAGCATAAAAATAAAATCATTATTTTATGTAACCACACTAGTAACCCATCAGTTTAAGAAACCACATGTGGAATACTTTCAGGCTATAGTTTATAGAAACTGATTAGCCCTTTTATTTTGCTCACAGTGATTTCTTTTAATATTGCCTACTTGGTGCTCTGATTGTGTTGTGCCCAGTCATTGTTCTCAGTTCCTTAAAACCAATACATTATTATGAAAACCTTTTATTGAAGGTTAACATACATATGTTGTTGTTAGGTGCCATCGAGTCGCGTCCGACTCATAGTGACCCTATGTACAGCAGATCGAAACACTTGCCGATTCTGTGCCAGGCAAACCATCTTATTTATGTTTAAGCCCATTGTTGCAGACACTGTGTTAATCCATCTGGTGGAGGGTTTTCCTCTTTTCCGTTGACCTGCCACTCTTCCAAACATGATGTCCTTCTCCAGGGATTGTTCTCTCCTGACTA
>VMDO01013525.1:0-43688 GCA_007922755.1 Pedetes capensis
ACTTCTTAAAATTGTTGCAAAATTTATGCTCAAAATTTAATTGTTTTAATCTGTATTCTAAGTAATATTTCATTGTATTTTACACTATATCAGGACTAAGTTAGTTGTATCCAAAAAATGCAAAGTTGGTTTAATGTAACTTTCCACTTTGACAAATTGGATAAGAAAATCATATGGTTATTTGAATAGATGCAGTTATTTCCTAATTCAACATTATTTACGTTACTTAAAAGGATATTTAGTCAAATAGGAACAAAAGAGAATTTAGTTAACCTGCTTAAGGATATCTGCAAAAGTACATATATAATGTGTGTGTACATACACATACACACACACACATATTCACATAATGAAGAAAATTTGGAACTGTTTGCTTTCAAAAAGGAACTAGCAATAAGCCAATATCACTGCTGATGTGTAATATGGACAACCAACCAATCATGCAGTGTGGCCATGAAGTCAGATTTACAGAAAGAAGTCATAGGCATAGGGGCCAGGCTAGGAAAATTGATAAACCATCCTCTAGGTATTCTGAAAAGAGGAATACAAGCAAGGTGCATTTCTGTGGTGAACCTAATTTAAGTTACGGTATTTGACTATCAGATCATTTTTGCTTGGTCTTCATGTTTAGAAACCTCTATGATTCAATTGATGGGTGTTATTTCTAGAGAGGATTTACATTTGCTGCTGCTCAATAGCAGAAGTCAAGTCTTTTCTTTTTCCGTTGTTTTCTTCTTCATTTTGTTTTCAGTTTTCTCCTGTGATGAGATTATTTTCTTTGAAGAACTCAATTAAAATTCAAGAATCTCAGGTAAATTTTCCTCCACTCAAATTTAGTAATTGCTCTTATTGACAGCCTATCCAGTATCATATACTTTTTTGGGTAAGAGTGGGATAAATTCTCAACTCTTTTCCTTAATTTTTGGAAACCTATATTACATTTTGTAGTATGCTACTCCCCCTGAGCATTTGGCCTTTGTTTGTTTGTTTGCTTGCTTCTTTATTAACATTTCATCAAGGAAAAATGAATGAGAATAATATTATAGGTATAACCTTTACTCAGAGCCAACATACATCCAAAATTATATCTTTCTTTTATGCATAATATTGAATACAATGTAATATGGTAGGTTTATACAATAGCCTGCATTAAAAGTAATGAAGCAGTAAGAAAGAAGTTTTCTTAGTCTATGCTCTGCTCAGACCTGTTCTTTTGTAGTTCCTTGTCGGGGTTCGGCTCAGGCCCAGCAGAGGTCAGAGCCTTGCCCTGACACCAAGTGGGTATCGGGGACTCAGTGGACTGGGTTAGTGTAGTGGCCAGAGGCGCCAAAAAAGGACCTTGGGAGACCTTCTGCAGGAAACAGGAGAGGGAAGTTTATTGGTTTACTCCCAAGTGGGGTGCAACCAGCAAATAGCCCCTGTCAAGTGCTAGCTCTAAGCCTGCAGCATAGAATGCTGCAGGCTCACTGATGGTACAGCTCAGCCTTAAAGGCACAGCTACAAGCAGTTGGTGTTCCGCTGGGCTGGAGGTCCGGTGGTCTTGACTCTCGCAGCTCGCCTTCTCTGCCTCCCTCCTTCCCAAGGATGGGAGGAATTGAGAGGTTCTTTGTGGCTTGCTTGTAGCCTTCCACGCTTCGGGGCCTCTGGTCTTGATGCGTCAGCTTGCTTGGAGAACTTCCACTGGATTGGGGAGCACTGGATCGAGGTGATGGGGTCTGGGCAGCAGTTGAAGGATGGAGAACAGTAGTGGGTGAAGGGGGTCTGGGAGCCCTGCTTATATAGGGTCTCAAAGGGGGGTGTGTACTGGGGTTAGCCAATCAGGGCACATTCCTGACAGGTACAGCAGGTAAACTGTCATACCTGCCAGGTAAGGGCAATTATTTAACTGAGGTGCTAGGGGTAGCCAATCAAAATTGAGGTGGTTGAGGCTGGTCAAGCTGGTCAGGGGCCATCTTTGCTCACTCGATGGGAGGGGTAGGAGTGAGTGGGATGTGGCCCTGGGGTCACCTAGAGGTCAGTCCCTCAGGCTAATATGAGAGACCCTAGTTATCGGGTGGGCTGGGATGTAGCTCAGTTGGTAGAGCGCTGCGCTGCAGTCTCTGAGGTCTCAAGTTCAATTCCCAGCACTGCAAAAATGGGAGAAGGACCTGGCAATCCACTCCCAAGGCAATCCCAAAACAGTCAGCCATTGAAAACCCTATGAGGGTTGCTATGAGTAGGATACCGACTCGAGGGCACCTAACACCACCAACAACAACAAGTTATCCGATGCATTTTTAAAAATCCCCAACAGTTCCTTTACCAACTCCATGCAAACATTTCAGGTATTATAACTTTCCAATCACTTGAAACCACTACAAATCTATTACATTTAGGTATAAAACACATCAAGCTAGTGATCATCCCTCTTTGAACCTATTTACCTTAGGAATTTAGGGAAAGAGATATGTGGTCATTGGCCTTTTATCGTCCACTCTATGCTCAATCCCCTCTCTTCATGATTTCTCCCAACCATTCACTACCACTCAGGACACTAGGTTCAGGGCCCAAGAAAAGTTGAGACTTAGCTTATAATATTTATATTTTTCACTTGGACAAATCTCTTACTTTATGACAGGCATCCTGACACTAGCCCACTGTGAGGGACAGATTTTGTTGTTTATTTCTCTTCTTTCTTCCTTCCTCTCTCTCTCTTTCTCTCTGACTGGGGAGTTGAACCCAGGACCTCATATATACTTTGCAAGTGTTCTACCACTGAGCCCCACCCCAAGTCCATTTTTAATATTTTATTTTGAGACAGAGTCTTGATAAATTATGCAGATTTCTTTTGGCCTGAAACTTGTGACTCTCCTGCCTTTGGCTGTTGAATGCCTTGGATTACAGGTATATGCCACCACACCTAGCATTGCTTTGTATTTCAAAGAACTTGTTACTTCTATACTGTAAAACTACTTGACCTAGATAAAAACAAACAAAAACTGAGTTGTACTCTCACTTGATTCTAGTAACCAGTCCTTCTTTCCCTTTCCCTGGTATTGCTCTTGTGCCTAGTTTATTTTCTGCCACCAGACTTTTCCAGTTGAGAGAGATCCATCAACTTCATTCTTTCCAAATTCCAGAAGGCTAATTGACTTTTTAAATATTATCTTATATGCTACTGGAACATCAGTGTAAGGTTGTCTAGAATTTTCTACAGGTCATCAAATACAACTCGAGAGTAGGAGGGAGACTTGCTCATCTTTTCCAGGAGATCACTTGGGCACCCCAATATTTGACAAAGTTGAAAGAGTCCTTTATTCCTTCCTCAGTGATGATGGAAGGAAATATAATAATTTTCTTCAGGCTTACACATTTCCTCCAAAACATTCATCCTCTGTCTTACATTTTCAGTCCTTTTTATTGTTTAATTTGCTTTTCATTTTTGTTTTTTGGTGCTAGGATTTAACTCAGAACCTCACATAAGTTGAGCACACACTCTACCACTAAGCTTTTCCCCCAATGAGTTCTTTTCTAAATTAAATGGGAAAAGGGTACAAGATAGAAAAATATAGCCTCTAGTAGTATTAAGCAGGTCTCTTTTGAATATGGGGTTTTATATCCATCATTGTTATTAACTTTTGGTTCCAAATACAATATGCCTGCAGCTGTAGCCCTGTGGCATCCAATCCCATCAGATCTGGGAAGCTAAGCAGGGCCAGGCCTGGTTAGTACTTGGATGGTAGACTGCCTAGGAACACCAGATGCTACAGGCTTGGGAGATGGACACGGGAACCCACTCCCAAAAATGAATCCGCCATTGAAAACCCTATGAACAGCAGAGAAGCACTGACAATAATGTTTCATCTGTTGTATGCAGGGTAGCTATGAGTTGGATACTGACTGAACGGCACCTAACAACAACCTGCTCCACTTCATGTTATAATTGTTATTCATTATTTACAACATTCCTTGTAACAAATGATGCAGTCTGTGACACAGCATCTAGACTTTGCTTTATTTCCTTACTGTACAAAGATGAGGTTTAGTTCTTGAGGTAAGAGACCAAATAATGTCCAGCTCTTGAGTACTTCTAGATATTGGTAGTATCCTAACCACTTTCATAAGCCACCTCATGTAATCTTCAAAATAATATTACATGGTAGATATAACAGTTATTTTATTTACCCTACTTTAATACAGTCAACTGAGAGCAGATAAATTGCTTACAATTGCACAGTTAGCCTGTGGCTGAGTTGAGATGTGGACTGAAGCCTGAATATTGGATCTGTCATCTAAAAAAAATCATAATATACTGTGAATGGCTTTTGGCTATATAATATTTCCTGGATCAAGGTCTCATGTGTTTGTGGTACCTTTTGAAGTTCTTAATCTTATTATTTATTCATTCTATTATGGGGATACAATGACTTTCTAATTTCGCAGGTTTTTACATTTTTAAAAAAATATATACTGTAATTTGTTTCTATTGGTTGCAGACTAACATATTTTTATCATATTCTTAGAGGTGCATGAAATGAACTATTTCTCTGTTTTTCATTTCTAGGTTTCCTTTTTTCTCTAAATTTAACTTCTATTCTAGGAGAGTGGAGGTGTTGAGATGTTCGCTATGATTATTATTACATCTTCAACAACAAATATTTATTAGAGAGTAGTAGTGTGGAGGTCACTGTAATAATGACCAGAATGCAAAGAAACACTAACACACACACATTGCTTCTTATAAGTTTCCAAAGGAAAGGCAGTGAATGTTTTAAGAATTCAAGAGTTGAACTGAATTATCATAGGCTCTCTATCAGGAAAACTTCCTTAATGAGGACTCTATGAATGTCATTATATAAACAAATAATGGTCATAAGATGAGGACATTCCAAATGGAGGGAAAAATGAGGTACCAAGTAGAGGGTGAGGCTTGCATAAGTAATCTTTTTTTTTTTTCCCTTTTTTTGAGCTAGGGTCTCACTGTGCAGTCCAGGCTGGCCCCAAACTCCTGTTCTTCTGCCTAAGCCCCCTAGTTTTTGAAGAAAGTCTCACATTGTCTCAGTGATAAAGCAGTTGGGATAAATTTGAGAATTGAGTTAGGACCTACTTTTTAAATACCTTGAGTACCTTCTTACAATCTTGAGCATGAGTAGGATAGATTTAAGAATATTAGGGTAGAAGTGCAGTGAGAGAAAAGAAACTATGATAGAAAAACAGTAGGAAGCTTTGTCAATAAACAAATAGTTGCATAATCTAAGCTTTCTCTTTAACTTTTTGAAAGGCTTCTTATTTATAGTTAAGTTCCTCTTTACCTCCAGAGGAAGAACACACTAGTGATAAAGAGCACACACACACGAGACAGCCTGGATTGAATCTCTCTGTATTAACTTTCTCCATCAGCAACCTAAGAATAATATTCATAGTATCTGATATGGTTGTTTTGAAGATTAAATGTATTAATATGTTTTATTAGTCAGTAGTAATCGTGTCAGTAGTAATTATGTGTTAGATATCTAAGAGAGTGCCTAACTCATAGTAAATATTCATTTAGAATTAACTATCCTTATTGTAGTTTCTCATGTAACCTTCAAAGTTTACAAGTTTCATAATAGGTAGTACAAGAGTTGAATTTTTCCTCTCACCCATCTAGGTTTTTGTGATTATTATTTGTGACTAGAGGCATTTACTAAAGATCTGTAATCCTGTGACTCTCCATAAAAAAGCAGTAGTAAAATTACTATGTAGAGTGGAGAAATATTTGAAACTAAGAAATGTATTAGTGAGATGTGATCATAAGTCTTCAATCATTGTGAGGCTGTGATTTTTGTTTCATTCAAGAAGACAGTAGAGCAGTCATTATAGCACAGAAAATGTTAATATATTTACGTATGGAAAGAGAGAAATGGAAAAAGAAACTCCGACCTTTAAGAGAAATTATAAATGCAGGAATCAGGTCAACATCCAAACAATGGGTGAAACAAAGAAAGTAATTGAAGTTAATAGGACCTTAGAAGAGGGGCTCTGCAGTGCCAGCCCTCTGGGGAGAGGGTGTTTACCTTCTGGTGATGGTGCCTTAGAAACTAAGAGAATGACTCAAGCCTTCTCAAAGTCTCAGAATTGGAGCTCTGACTTCTGAGTAAAGATGTCTGTCTTATCATGCTCTTGTCTTTGTGGGTATGTGATTCAGCTGTTACTAGAAGTGAGTGAAAAATTAGGAAATAATCATAGCAAGTAGAGCCAACTGGCTTTGCCAGAAGGAAGAACCATCAAAGGGGTGATGCTAGTAAGAACAATAAACAAAGAGAAAACAGCAGGTCCTTTATCTTTAACCTTCTTCTAGACTTCCAGCATTCTAGTCTCTCTCTCTTTAGGTAGTGCTCCCTGCAGACCATTTATATTGGGAGCCAGGTGGCCAAAGAGATGCTAGGTTTGTGGTTCCAATACAGTACTAACAATACCAACACAGATGGGTATTTTTAAAATTAAGAAACAGTAGCTTAATCATCCCTACATGAATTTTCCCTGTTTTACAATGTGGTGAATACTTTTCAGGGAGAACAACACTCTGAAATTTATAGATTTTTACTGTTTGGCACAGATCTTATCAATTTGAAAACAATGCAAAAAGTTTAATTTTTCTTGTACATTCACACAAAATGATTTAATTATTTTCTTATTTTAGAAACAAAAATGTTAAAACGATTAATGTTAAAACTGATGTTAAAATCTAAATGATTTCAGGGTAGTCCAAAGACCGCTGAACAGAGAAAGAGAAAAAATGGAGATGTTGAGAATTAAGAGGACTAGGTTTTGGTCCAATTTTTACTAAATTAGTAGACACAAAATATGAAACAAATTACTTTTTTGGGAACTGTTTTTATCACTTGTTAAATGACTTAGCTAGAGTAGGTGATCCTTAGAGCCACTTCTGGTTCTAATATTCTGGGCACATTTCCCATGAGACAATGCTACAGTTTATTTATTAGTTAGTTAATTAATTTTAGTTAGAAATGAGGAGTTCAGACATGCATTACCAGGCCATGGAAAATTGGTGAAGTTACATAGCCATATTATTCTGAAATGTTCATTCTGATATTTTTAGCTTCTAGTTCATATTTATATTCATTTTTAAGCTCCTTGATGGTGTCATGGCATATTTTCATTTTCCTTTCTATATTGACCACAGCATTCTACTGATGAATAGCCTAGAATGACTATTTCAGCCATTCTCTGGCCTTAATAAAGGCATCTATAAAATTATTCCTAAAAGTCAGATGTGTCAAGACCTAAATTAGGTAATATCTTCTGCTATCCTGGTATTTTATGGCCTATGCTTTTTACATATTTCAGCAATACAACCATTTTTAAATTAAATAAAAAACATAAATAGGAAAGTTTCTTTAATAAGAACTAAATTAAACACTTTAAAAACTATTATTAATGTAAGAGTTACTTTGGTAGAAGTTTACAGACAATAATTCCAATTGAAATACCTTCATAGTTTTCTACAATCTATTGTTAAGAAGCTACTGGATGAGATGCATATTTTCCCTCAATTTTATCTTGTTTATAAAAAGTCATTTAATCTCACCAGTAACAAGACTTTTAATTCTGTAGAACATGAATTATATTTTATAAATATCTCAAACTTCAGTGTATTATTTATAAAATAATTTGTGATCTTTTGTGGGTTTTTTTTTTTGTCTATTATCCAGAACTATTAAAAATTCCACCAAGAAAACTTTGAAACCTAAAATAATTTAATTATCCATTTAATTTAATATTAATGATATTACTCTATATATTCTTTTCCTTGGAGTATATGAGTTATAGTATGAGCTGTAGGTTATTTATCATTTGCCTGTTTTACTTTCTCCTAGATGATTCTTATTTGTAAATGATATCTGCTGTGTTTAAGCCTTCTGAGTATTCTTCTTATGCACTTTCTACATACTCACTAGTGGGAGTTTAGGTGAAGCAGATGGAGCAAGCACATAGTGATCATAAAGGATGGAAGTTTGATCAGAAAACCATTGAAAAAAGAGTGTAGGGACTGCTTATGAGGAAATGGGTTAGACCTAGAAATGATGTTTATCACTTTATCTATATTCCATTGGTTGGAATGTTTGAACATGAAGGTAAGCTATCTGTCCTTATTTATGTTACTTTTAGATATCAATATTGGCAGGTAAATATTTCCAGAAAATTTTCTTAATGAGATATCTTGAAGGAGTCTTTGTGGTGACCAGCTCATCATGCTTTGCTTGAGACATTCTTGGTTCTAAAACTGCACATGTTTATATCCTAGTTGCCCCCTCATATACTCCCTTCCACATTATCCTGTGTAAACTAAGAGAAGTAGTTGCTGCAAACCAAGCAGTTCCAGTGTCTGGCTGTCAAGAGCTAGGCCTATTCCTGGGATTATTTTTTTTAAAAAATGCTATGTATGACCTTGGAAAATTTACTTAAACTTTCTGAATGTTAGCTTCTTTATCTTTAAAATGAACCATCTAAATTTGTGATGACATATTTCTTCAGTTTCCAACACACCATAATTTAATAGATGATTGGGCATTCACATTGTAAAGGATGCTTAATGTTCTGTCACTAAATATTCACAAATTAAAAATGAATCTTGCCCCATTGACAAAGAAGAATTTTCAAAAGCAATTGTAGCAACCTCACTGAGGGCATGGTTGATACAAACCTGCTGCTCCTCTTTCCTGGACCATATGACTTAGTTTACATACTTACCTCTTACCTCACAGAGGCTGTGTATGATCAAGTCAGCACTTAAGGTCACAAATAACTTGGAGAAAAAGACAAAAGGCCATCATATTTGAAGGATATTTGTCCTTTTAAAATTCCCAGGTATGTCATATGCACAGTGAAGTTTGAGAAGTACAATTCTAGATCCACAGTGTCCAAGATGGCAGCCAATAGTCACATGTGGCTACTGAGCACATAAGATGTTACGAGCCAAAGTTGAGATGTACTGTAAGTACAAAATACAGACCACACTTCAGGGAATTAGTGCCATGGTTTGAACATAAAGTTTCCCCCAAAGGTGATGTGCTTTAACGTTGAGTCCCTAGCTGGTGGCATTGTCCTGGGAGGCAGATCTAGGTTGTTGTAATTTAGTCGCTGGGAGTGGGACTTTGGCAATTTTTATCTTGGACCTGTGGCTTCACACTTTCTCTGTGCCTGCTGCTAATGAAAATATAAGGTCATTTGCCATGGGCCCAGCCTTCTGCCACTGCTATACCTACCCTGCCAACGTTAAGGACCAATCTTCTAAATGTGAGCCCTCAATGAGTCTCTTTCATCCATAAATTTGTTCTGGCTGGTTTTTCTGCTACACTAATGACAGCTGATGAATACACCTAGTATGAAAAAAATGTATTTAAGAGTCTCCTTAATGATTTTACATTGATTAAATGATAATATTTTGTACATATTGGGTAGAAAATAGATCATTAAAGTTATTTTTCTCTCCTTTCTTAGTTAAGGTGGTTATGGTAACATTTAAAATTAATATATATGACTGTTGTTGTTGTTGTTGTTAGGTGCCATCGAGTCGGTATCCGACTTATAGCGACCCTCTGTACAACAGGGGAAACACTACTGTCAGTGCTTCTCTGCTGTGCATAGGGTTTTCAACAGCAGATTGATTTTGGGGAGGGGGTTGCCAGGTCCTTCTCCCAAGCCTACAGCTTCTGGTGTTCCCAGGCGGTCTCCCATCCAGGTACTAACCAGGCCCGACTCTGCTTAGCTTCCAAGATTTGACAGGATCAGATGCCACAGGGTTATGGCTGCAGGCCATATGACTGATATCAGATTTATATTGGACAGTATTTCTGTAGACCATCAAGTGCACTAGAAATAAACTTTGTAGAACTTATTATAATTTTTCTGAGTCCTCATGTGATTTGAACATGTTTTCTTAGGAAGAAAATATAATGCACATGGCCTTCAAATCTGATTTGTCAGATTATTGTACACCTAATGTTGTTATGTCTACAGCTATGACATGCTGGTGACTGATCTCAAAGCTAAACAGGGAGGGGCCTGGTTAGTCCTTTGATGGGAGACCACCTGGGAATACTGGGTGCTGTAGGCTTGGGAGAATGACCTGGTAGTCCACTCTTGAAATAATCAGCCATCAAAAACACTGTGAAAACAGAGAAGCACTGACCATAGTGCTTGGCATGGCACAATGTCAGGTAGTAATTTGGTTCTATTATACATAGGGTCACTATGAGTTGGACCCAATTCAACAACACCTAACAACAACAACGTTGTTACATATATTGTACATTATGCTCAATTTTTCTTAAAGTGAGCTCTCAGATATCAGGAATGAAAATGGGTGTGGGTGGAGGTAATCTCCCTGTACGTACTGAAGTCTTAACAGTATCCTTGCCCTTCATTTTTCTCTTTTTAAATCAACTTTCTTGAGATTTTATTTACATATAGTCAAATGTGCATATATTAAGTGTAGAGTTTGAGTTTCTGTTGTTTTTTTTTTTTTTTGCAGTTGCCCTTTATTCTTATAAAAACCTCAGCTTTGCATCATACCATACAGCTACTAAATTTGATAATTTTCAATTGTAACGAGAGAACAGAAATTGATTTTCAAGTTTTACTACTTTGAACTTGGAGCATTTTTAAAATGGAATGTTCTCTCAGGAAATACAAATCCAGATGCTTTGGAAACCTAATGTTTTCACTCATTCACTGATTGGTGTTCAACTCATTAGTGGCTTCAGTGTTCTATTCTGATTAAATAATCAGCATAAACATTTTTATGCATGCATTAGGAAGAAGCATTTACAGAACTGAGAACAGTATATTTCATCTCCTACACATAATTTTATAGTGTAGAGTATAGTTATATACATATATATGATACATATGTATACCTCCCAATGAGACTTAGAAGAAAAATTTTGTTAGGTGCCTTCAAGTGGGGTCCAACACAGTCCGTGACAGTGTGCCATGACCAGCACTATGTCAAATGCTTCTCTGCTATTTATGGGATTTTCAATGGCTGATTTTTGGGTGTGGGCTGCCAGGTCCCTCTGCCATTTTTGTAGTGCTGGAGATCAATCCCAGAGAGCTCAGAGGAGCACTGTACCAACTGAGCTCAACCCCAGACCACATGAACAATACACATCAATTTTTGTTGTTGTTGATTTTGAGGCTGAGGGTGGTGGGGCATGCCTGTAATCACAGCAACTCAGAAGGCAGAGGAAGGAGGATCATAGGTTCAAGACCAGAGGCAGCCTGAGTACCTTAGCAGGACCCTGGTTCAAGATAAAAAATTAGAAAGGTGTTGGAGTTGTAGCTTAGTAGAAGAGCACTTGCAAAGTATGTACAAAGCCCTGGGTTCAATTCCCTAGTACAATCAAAAATAAAATCTTTTGTGTCTTTAATTACCATGCTGGTAACATAACTCTTTCTATGCCTAGGATGTGTAACTTACTTGGAAAACCTGAAGCTAAAAACGATCAATGTGTATGGGGTTTTCATAAATGTTGTTCCCTAAAATGTGTCAGGTTTGTGGTAAACAAATTTTATGTAATGATTTTCCTCCTACTGGACAATAAATTGCCATTTGTTCATTATCAAATAGTAGGAAAAGATGAAAGATTCAGAAAATGCCCAGAAAATTCTCAAACAAATACTTTTCATTCTTGAATAAATAACAATTATACCTTATCTCCATAATAAACTCTTAAGTAGCCTTGGATTATTCTACTCAGAACATTCAGAGTCTCCTTGGGAGGATAACAAACAAAACAAAACAAACAAAGAAACAAAAAACCCCAAAATTCTTCCAGTGGTTATAATCAGGTATTAAGTGTTGGGGAGATTCAGAGATACTCTCAGGGGAAAAAAAGTCCCTGCAAATGGATTTGTATATATACAAGAAATATGGCTAATTTTGAAATGTTTATGAATTTATAAATAAGTAAAGAGTCAAATTCTGTGTTTAAATATATTTATCAGCTTTTCTCAAGGTTGGAATAATATCTTTTTCTTATTCAAAAAGTTTCATTTGTTTATAGTCCTAATTGTTTTATTTTTCAGAATATATTTATTTACTATTTGTTTATTTTAAAACTGCCTCAGTGAATGAAACAGAACATTTGAAAAAGAGAATTAGAGAGAGATACAAAGAGAGGAAAAATGAGAGAGGAAAAAAAAAGACCTCAGGAGAGGCTCTCTGATTTCTGTCTCCTGACAAGATGAGCATAGGATGCTGGCTCCTTTCCCAGATCTTAACCTTGGAGACGCCATAAAAGCAAGAGGGAAGTTGACAGATCTTAAAACATGAAAACCTTGACAAACCCTTAGGGAGGAAGTGGCAGGCTCCTGCTGTCCAATTAGAGAAGAGCCAGAGACGCAAATGGAGGACAGGCAGATGAAGAACATTCTTCTTCTATTATTTTTTTTTCTCTTCCACTAATTGCCTGATGTTACCATTGATTACTTGTCCTATCACTTACAAGATCAAAAAACCAAAAAACAAACAAAAAACCTCAGCAAAGCAGAGAGCAGGAAAAATTATGGAATTACTAAAATGGCTGTGCTGGAGTTACAAACAAGAGGCAGGTATAAAGCAGCCAGCCTCTGAGATTACAGTCCTTCCTATCCTCCATTCCTTGTGCCCTCACTTGTCTACTTGACCAGAACCCAGAAAAGTAACCCTTTAAGCATTATAAATACCCAAGCAAATGTTTTTACAATGGCGTTATGAAGCAGTAGTAAACAGCCATAAAAATAACAAAATGAACATGTTTATGGGAACACTCAAATGGAAGAAGGATGTGGTAGTCCAGTCCTTAAAACAATCCGGAAACATTAGCCATCATAAACCCTATAAGGGTAGCTATGAGTCTGAACCACCTGGATGGCACCTAACAGCAACTGATAACCTAAAGTTATAAGGAATGATAATGATAATGAAATATTGACCCTACGAAATAATTCTAGGCTAAGGTGTTTTTAGGGGTGACTCTTTCTAAACTTTTAAAAACCAGACAATCAGTTTTTCTTGCATATCATTCCAAAAAAGAGTTGTGTTAAACCAGGCACCATGGGCATGCCTGTAATCCAAGTGACTCAGGAGACTGAGGCAGTAGGATCATGAGTTCAAGGCCAGAGGCAGCATATGTAACTTAGTGAGATCTTGTTTCAAAATAAAAAAAAATAATAATAATTTATAAAAGGAGCTGGAATTCAGCTTAGAGCACTTACTTAGCATGCAGGAAACACTGGTTTCAACTTCCAGTACTGAAAAAAAAAGTTATATTAATCAATGTTCTCAGGAGAAACAAATAAATAAGTATGTATAAATAACTCTTTTTTTGCAATATTGGAATTTGAACACAGTCCTCCTGCATGTGAGACAAGTGCTCCACCACTGATCTGCACCCCTACCTCCTTTTTAAATTATTTTATTTTATTTTTGAGACAGAATCTCACTAAATTACCTTGCCTGCCTCTGGCCTTGAACCTTTGATCTTCCTACCTGAGCCTCCCGAGTAACCGGGATTATAGTTATCTGCCATGACATCCAGCTAAATATAGGGAAATTGGTTCATGTAGTCACGTATTAGGACAATTGCAATTTTATTTTGATATTTTTATCAATGAACTTTATTTTTAACTTATAAATAAGAGTGTAAAATTGTATGGAGAAATGAGGTACCATGTAATATTATACATGTATATATTGTATAAAGTTTATATCAGGTTAAGCATATTTATTTCCTCAAACATTTATATTTTTTTATAATAAAAATTATTTCTTCTAGCTTTGTGAAATATACATTACATAATTAATATCTATAGTCACCCTACTTTGGAAAAATGAAAATTATTGATTTTTAAAAAATATTTCTATCCATTGGTTGGTTGAATCCACAGAGGCAAAACCCATGGATATATCTGGGCAGCTGACTCTACTTCTTATTGCTGAATATATATTAATACTAAAGTAGTAATGATATTTTTAAAGTCCGTGATCATCTGGCATCATTCCGTATTACTTTAGAAAATATATTTTTCCTACACAAATAAAATAGTTTGTTAAGATATTAATTTTCCTGACATTCTGCTAAGTGTGCTTCTTTTGTTTTCTCTGTTGGTGTTCTCTCTCTTCCCTTGGTCTGCTATTATTTACTTCTTTTTCTTCCTCTTTGCTTCCAAATTTTTTAACAACAAAGTTAAAAAGTATTCATTAAAATAAACTGGGGAGGCTGATGTAGGAGAATTGTGATTTCAGGGCTAGGCTGGGCTATGTAGCAAGACCCTGTCTAAAAGAAACAGACAAAAAATTCTATAACCTCACTTGGAACTAATACACTTCACATGATTGAGTAGTTACTCTTCACATCCCCTTGGTGCAATTGTGGAACCAACTACTCAGGGGGTTTGTCTGCTTGACCCCTTGTTAAAAGGGAGGGAAGGAAGCACTTCCTCTAGATTCTAAAAACCTTTCTAATTCTGGCATTCCTACTCTGCTACAAATCATAACAGAGCTATGAATCTACCATAATAAAAGCATTTACAGTTAACACTTTACAGACTTTACAAATGTGGTATTAACAGTTTTAATTTACATAAGAATAGTGTCAGGTAAGTATAAACATTATTCCCTGACATGTAAGAAGAAACAGAAAATTAGTTTAAGAAAAGATTATTTTTTGTTATTTTCATATATATGCAGTGTATTTATAAGAACCTCTTTTCTCAAGTAATATTTGCAAAATGATCTGCATTATATTTTTACAGCTTGAAAATGAAATGTACATCAAAGACTTGGTCCCCCATATAGCAGTGTTCAGAGGTAGATCTTTCAGAGGTGATTGGATGGATTATGAGGGTTATGATTAATCCATTGATGGATTCATAATTTGATAACATTACTGGAAGGAGAAAGATACTAGGGGGTAGGGCCCAGTTGGAAGAAATAGATCACTGGAGGCTTACCTTGCAAGGCTATGTCCTGTTTCCATTCCCTTTCTCTCTAACTCTTTGCTTCCTGGCCACCAGGAGGCCAGCAGCTTTGCTTTACCATGCCCTACCTGTCAGGATGTTTTGCTTCCATATAGGCCCACATACCATCCTGGCATCTGATCCTATCTGATCTCAGAAGCTAATCAGGGTCAGCCTGGTTAGTCCTTGGATGGGAAACGACTTGGGAATACTGAGTGCTATGTTGTTGTTGTTGTTAGGTGCCGTCGAGTCGGTATCCAACTCATAGCGACCCTCATAGGGTTTTCAATGGCTGACAGTTTCTGGATTGCCTTGGGAGTGGATTGCCAGGCCTTCTCCCATTTTTGTGGTGCTGGGAATTGAACTCGGGACCTCAGAGACTGTAGTGCAGCGCTCTACCAACTGAGCTAAATCCCAGCCCACTGAGTGCTATAGGCTTGGGAAAAGGACCTGGCAGCCTACTCCCAAAACAAACAGCCATCCAAAACCCTGTGAGTAGCATAGAAGTACTGTCAGACATAGTTCCAAGCATGGCACAGTGTTGGGGAGTGTTTTGTCTGTTGTACATGGGTCAATATGAGTCAGACCCGACTGGACAGCACCTGACAACAACAGGCTCAGAAATAATGGAGCCACATGGCCATGTACTATGAACTGCAGAACTGTGAGCCAAATAAATCTTTCCACCTTTAAGGTGTTGATCTCAGGTATTTTACCACAGCAATGGCATGCACTGACTCACACATATATTAAATAGCTGCTGAAAGTTGCTGGGAAAATATAATTGAAAACAAAATCTCTGATCCCCTAGAAAATGGAAAACTTCCATACAAGGTGTGAGAAACAAAATTTACTATTAACTAAGTGTTAATATAAAATGTGATACACATTCCAGGTAATACACTAAAAATTGTAAAGAAAGAAAGATATGCCAATCTTTAATAAGTATGCAGCTAATAGTTTTCATGTTTTCATGATAAATAATAACTAGTTCCCAAGTAAGAGGACTTGATGGTACTATTTGTCATATGACTAATCCTAAATTCACCTGGCAGTTGAAATGACAGTTTGTGTTAGTTAATTAGTTTCATTCAAAAGAAAAATAAACTTCTCATATTGTTATGACCAAAGGTCATTCCATAATTTTGGGCAAGGTGCCCACTAAAGTTAGGCTTATTCAGTCTTACAGAAACTGAGAGTAGAGATACTATCTTCTTGATGACAACATTTCAAAGGGATGATTCGATGGTTCATGAGAAAGACATTCCTGGCTCTTAAAGTGAGCATTAGGTTTATTTTGCTTTTAAAAACATTTATGTACATCACAAAAGGACAGAAAAAGAACGTAAGATTATAAGTTTTCTCAAGTGAAACCTCTCAGAGAAGGTAAGAAGAATCTCTGTCCCTTTTTATACCTGGGTTTTTTCTTTTAAATTTTTATTTGCCTTTACATAGTTTATGTTTTACAGGGTATAATTTACCATATACTATGTGATTTGCCATGAATTGTATAGTACAGTTATCTAGATTGTTGTGCATCTAGATGCAATGAATACATCTTTTGGGGAAACAATGTATACAACATGTATTGCTTCATTAATGTTTTTGGTGGGCTTTAGATTTTACAGAGACTATATTGACAAGAATGAAAAGATTTCTGTTCTTTGACTATCAACATGTAAAAAGTTATTGAGAATTAAATAGTCTCCTAAAAGTGGAGGTGTTGGGATTAGTTGGAGATTACTCTTTATGCTCTGGTTGTTTTTTTTTTTTTTTCAGTAGTGAGGGACTGTACCCAGGACCTCCTGCACACATTGTGAGTGCCCTAGCACTGAACTGCATCCCTCGCCCCTTTTTTATTTTTTATATTGAGACAGAGTCTCACTATGTTACTTGCTAAGTTTGAACTTTGTATCTTCCTGCCTCTGCCCCCTTAGTTGCAGGGATTATAGGTGTGCACCACTGCTCCTGACCTGGAGAATATTTTCAAGGTCAAGAAAATATCTGAATATAGGAAAGAAGAGATGGAAACTAAAGAATATATTACACAGTGAGTATATGAAAAGATTGAACAGCAGAAGCCAGGAATTATGAAGAATACAATTTACCCAAAAATTTCTTTAAAATATATCTTAGTGAATAATAGAAAATGCATAGGATGGAGAGAAAGGTATAAAAGAACCGCTATATGCAATTATGAGCGGTTTTGGCATTTTGAAATGACTTAAGATAAATTACATTAACCAAAATACTGCACATTTGTCCCAGATTCTAAGGAAAATTATTTTAAATATCCAGGGAATCAGATAAACTTTAAAGATTCTAAGTCAAAGCATTCAAGACTATATTCTACAAATACTAAGATTAACAAAGTACATTTTATTCAATAAGTCCAAAACTAACAATCTCATTTATAGTAATTTCATAAAATGACTGAAAATTAGAACATTGATAGTGTTTGATAAACCAACTACTTGCTTGTGACATGTTCCTTAATTATTTCTATTTCCCTTCAGATATAGTATTCCTTAGGTATAAAAAAATAGAAATGCAGTTGAGATGTGAGCAGACATGCTTTTGGAGAACTTTTGGATGATATCATCCAAATGCTTAAAAAAATTAATATTCTATTATCTGATGCAATTACATGGAAAACAATTTCTATTGTTAAAAGGAAAGTAGGAGAGGACATTTTTTCCTTTTATTCTTTTAGTTGGTAGCTTGAAAGTTGAAGTTTTCTAAGTTTTTGGAGTCCTTGACAGAATATATTGCTAATGGAAATAATGAAGTTTTAGAAATGTCATCAAGAATTTTTTTAATATGACTTTTACAGAAGCTGAAGAAAATTTAGGCAAACAAAGATCAAAAACATGAATCCATGCTAATTACTGCAGCTTAATTCTCTACATTTATTTATTTATTTCTAGTTCAGACAATGGCTAAAGGAAGTTTTTCAAGCACAATAAAATTTAAATAAAAAATCACTCTCATTTTGCCCTAATATGTATTCTATATTTTAAAAATTAAAATAGTAATTTAAGCAGGTTAGTGGTTACTATTAGTAATGAGATGGTTTTAAATAATAAGTGAAAGATAGGAATTTACTCATATAACCATTAAATGAAACAGATATTATTGCTAAAAGGAAGGAAAGGAAAAATGCTTATGGTATTGAAATTTTTTTCTTTTCCCTTTAGCACTAGGGGGTTGAACTCAGCACCTCATGCATGGTAGGCGAGTACTCTGCCACCAAGCTATACTCCTAGCCCCTTTTTAATTTATTATTTTGACACACTGTCTTACTAAGTTGTGTAGACTGCTTCTGGCCTCAAACTTGTGATCTTCCTGCCTCAGACTCCTGAGTCAGTAGAATTACAGACATGTGTGACTGTGCCCAGCCTGAATCTTTTTTAATTAGTCCAAAAGAGATCATCTTAATCTCACTGTTATATAAATTCTAAACACTAAATTGTTTTGATAAATAGATACACAGCTAGGTCTTAAGAAGCATAACATTAAAAATGGCAAAGGACTCAAAGGAATAAAAGAATGTAAAAAACCTATAGGATTAAATATTATAATTTTATCTTAGTGTGCTCTTTGAAACCAAGCAAAGTGTTTAGCTTAGAAAAAAATCAAATCCATCTACTCTAGAGTAGGATGATAAAGCAGATCAAGAAATGTTTATAAAGATAAGATTGGCCTTAAAAAGACTAGGTAAAGGCTAAAGGGGGATTTTTTCTCACTCTGACTCTGACCAGCATACAAATGGCTAAACCAGTTAAGAATAGGGGCTTTCACAACCAATTATTTGTATGCAGAAATCTGTAAATGAGCAAAAGAGAGGGCTTTAGGAACAAACCAGTGATATCCCAAACAGCTTTATTCTTCTTGAAGAAAACAGACATATGTTGCCCTTTTCATTTGCTGAATTATGATTCCAGAGAGTCCCTAAAGGTTCTCACATCACAAATGCATTTGAATAGCAACTTACAAATGCTAACCCCCTTAGTGTGAACATTTCATGCACTTTTTCAGAGTTTTTTTCTGTACCTTTTGCTATATTTTTCATAAGTCTTGGTGAACCATAGCAAGCAGTAACCAAGCATGCCTCCTACATCTTATCATGCTGGTGCTATTTCCTATGCCAAGTTAATTAGTTTATAACTTTTAAATTCAGCCTCACTCAAATCTTTAGGATGTGGATAAAATACAGAAAATCTCTTTCCTAGAATGTAATACAGATCACCTTTAATCCAATGTCCAATAGAATCCTCATTCTATTGGATGGGGCTGGAGCCCCATCTGCTTTTCTATCAGCAATGGCATTCCAGTCTTCATTATGCTCATCAGAACTGCCTCTGAAGCCCTCCAGGGCTTCTATCACCTACATTCCAAAGATCTTCCAAACTCCCACAAACAAGTTCCAAAGGCATAGAAACCTGGTTAGGTTTCTGCACATCAAGAATCCCTACTCCTGTTACCAATTTTCTGTATTAGTCAGTTGTTAACTGTAGCAGAAAAACCCACCCAAGCAAACTCATGGGGGAAGAAGTTTATTGGGAATTCACAGAAAATCAGTCCATAATGGTGGTTGGGCAGGCACAGCAGCTGCGGCAGCACCAGCGGCAGGGCTTTTGGTTGACAGCTTCATGGCATGGCAGACCAGAAACAGAGAGAAAGATCAGGGCTGTGGATTCAGAGTAAAAATTTCCAAAGGCCCACCCCAGGGAGCTACTTCTGCCAAAGTCCTCCCCCCAGGGAATTACTTCCACAAAGCAAGAATCTCACCTCCTAAAGTTTCACCTCCTATGACATCACAATTAGCTGAGGACCAAACGTTAAAGCACATGACTTTTGAGGGACACTTTATATATAAAGCATGACAGTTGCCTACCCTCTGCTTTGTCTTGACCACACTTTAGTCAGACTTCCCTCCTTCCTAAGGGTTCTTAAACTCGGCTAAGCCTGAGTAAGTATTAAATAAAATAGGAATTTCCCTACTATCAGCTTCTCTTGAAAGTCAGCTAACCCCAAATGTATAAAGCCTTTCACTACTTGTTTTTGGAATGTTTGAGATTTCAGAGATTGGACTATTCTCCTTACAGCAACAGACTTTCTTTGGAATGAAAACTTCTCCATTTAATCCTGTTTTTACTACTACTACTACTACTACTACTACTACTACTACTACTACTACTACTATTATTATTATTATTATTACTACTACTACTATTTAACAGCTTCTGGTGCCATGACTTGGATGGATTGCTGACCACTCTCTTCACCCAGGTAGTTGCTGTGGTTTCTTAAACTTTGTCTGTCCTCCTTGGCTGGAGAAATTGGGAACCATCCTGATGAGTCACAACTCTTAATCCAGTGCTCTGGTATTTGTCTACAATAGTACAATACAGAATTACTTTTATTCTATTAGGTTGGGCTCTTGCAGATTTTCTGTTTGGGCCTGGTTTTTCCTGGTTCTTTTTTGATCAGCAGAGCATCTTCCTAGATAGGTTCTGGCTCTTTTAAGTGAGGATGTAACCTTTGGCTTTTTTTTTTTTTTTTTTTTTTTTCCCCCCCGTTGAGTAAAATACTCCTTGGATCTCTTCTCAGCAAAGGAGAATCTTCCCAGATGGAAGAGTTCTTGCATCTTTTTGAATGAGGATTCACAATCTGCTTCTCTGGGGGGGGGGGGGGGAATTCCCAGCTCTGTTGTGAGGCTCCATTGCTTTTTAATGATACTCAATCCAGAGATTGTGCAGAACAAGTTTTTCAGCTCCTCAACAAGGATTTTTGACTCCCAAATGAGGATTGTGTATGGAACTGATTTGTTACTAACTTGCTCTTGCATTCTGCTCCTCTTATTTTTAACCCTCAACCCCTGGGGACTAAAAGTAGAATAACTTTAGCTAACTAGATGTTTCATTACTATGGCATTAATTTGGTCCAATGCCTACCAAAATGGCAAAGTTTTGCTAAGGGTAACCTGGAATTGAAATAACCACTTTAGGACTATGGGGAGCTCCCTGAGTTAGTTCTTTTTTGGGGTATCTTTTGAATCTTAGTGATCTAGAATATCTTCTAAATAATAGTCTGCTTTATTTATTGTTTATTTATTTATTTTGATATGAAGAAACTGAAAAACTCTTTTACCAGTAAACTTCTAATTAGTGCCTTCAACATTCTCAGTCTACTTTATTGGGAGCTAGCTATTTAATCTCTCAAGGACCACATCTTCTCTAATGCTACTTCATTTTTAACCTGTGACTAAGATTACTGTGCTCTGGGGGTTTGCATGTTGCTGTAATGCTGAAAGCTAGGCCACTGGTATCTCAGATACCATCAGGGCCCCCCATAGTGGACAGGTTTCAGCCGAGCTTCCACACAAAGACATACTAGGGAGAAGGACCCAGTAGCCCACTCCTGAAATAATTAGCCATTGGAAACCCTATGAATAGCAGAGAATCACAGTCAGTTATAGTGCTGGAAAATGAGCCCCCAGGTTGGAAGACATTTTAAGAAATTACTGGGGAAAAGTTGCTGCCTCGAAATAGAATTGACCTTAATGACAGGAGTGGAGTAAAGCCCCTAGGACCTCCAGTTGCTGATGTGGCATGACTATAAATGAGAAGAAGCATAGTGGCGACAACACTAGGCTCACACATAAAAAGGGTTCCTAAACTCGGCATAGCACAGTGTCAGGGAATGCTTTGTTCTGCCTTATGTAGGGTCACTATGAGTCAGATCTAACTCAACAGCACCTAACATGATACCCTTCTCTTTAACATTTTCCCTTCATTTTCCTTCTTCAAATTTATTTCAGCATCTCCTACAAAGTTTTTCCTGACCCACCTTTGTTTCTTCTTTAATCCCTTACTCTATCTTGGCTCTTCTAATTTCTTAATTCCACATAGTTACCTATGACTGTACTTCTGCTCCTCCAGTATTAGGATTCCAAGGACAGAGGTGACCTACTTACACCTTCCCTGGAATGTTACTTTAAAATATTTGTCTTGATCTGACTTGCATGCCATAGCTAAATATTTCCCAAACTCCTATAAACACTAGAGAAATTTTCTACAAAATTCAGTTTTGTTTTAGGCGCATACTGTCTAGGATTTCCACATGTCTATGAATTGGTTCAACTCACTCAATGTTCTGGAAGCAATGCTTTATGATTTGAAAAAGCTAAATTGGTCAGAGTGAATAGGAATTTACAAGATTTCTGAGGCCTACTATAGAATGAAGGAAAATGTAGAAAAAATTTAAGACACCTAGCAAATGTCTGGAAACATTATTTAGGTCTATCTATAGGTTAGGCTGGGATTTAGCTCAGTTGGTAGAGCGCTGTGCTGCAGTCTCTGAGGTCCCAAGTTCAATTCCCAGCACCGCAAAAATGGGAGAAGGACCTGGCAATCCACTCCCAAGGCAATCCCGAAACAGTCAGCCATTGAAAACCCTATGAGGGTCGCTATGAGTCAGATACTGACTCGACGGCACACAACAACAACACAACAACATCTATAGGTTACCACAGAGCATCTACTTTAGTTACCAGCTTTATTAATGGACTCCATATAGAATTGAGAGAGACTATTCAAAGATATCACATTAATTGGTAACATGCCCCTCTGTGAAATCCATGTTTTAGCATGGCACCATGAAGATAACAGGCTGAAAAAACTAAGTTTACACAAAACTCATAGCTCTTCAACTTATACAGATTGAGGGAAATGGTTCTAAGACATTGTGGCAAAACTTAATTTCACTAAAATCTTTTAGAGAAATACCTATGGACAGTGCAGGAGAGAAGGAGACTAGGGAAGAATAACTCAGGGCAGAAAGAGGACCACAAATCCCAGTCTCCATGTCTTCCTTCTGTCTAAGTGTTCTCTTCTTATCTGCCCCAAAATACCCATAAGCACAGTAGGGGATTTAATCCCAGGGAATGCACACCCCACTACATATCTGGTAGATACCAGAGTCACTCACTCTGCCCTTTGTTGCTATTGTCAGGTGCTGTCAACTCGGGTCCAACTCATAGCAACCCTATGTGCAACAGAACACAACACTCCCCAACACCATCCGATGCCCAGCCCTATCGTCAGTGCTTCTCTGAAATTCATGGAGTTTTCAATGGCTGATTGTTTAAGAAGTGGGATGCCATGTCCTTCTCCCTAGCCTGAGGCACTTGGTATTTCCAGGTGGTTTCCCATCCAAGGACTGAACAAGTCTATCTGGCTTAGCTTCCAAGATCTGGTGGGATTGGGTTGGGTGGGATGGCTGCAGACACCACTCTGCCCTTGGCACTTCACAATTCTCAACCACAACTCCTCAAGGGACACAGATCATCTCTGTGGTGCAGTTAGATAATTTCCCTCATTGTTTTATCCCTTTTAAACTTTTTTTGTCTTTTGGGCTTCATGACACATCACTTTTTAAGTTCCACAATTTAGTTCATCAATTAGTCTGAGACCTACTTCTTATAATTGGAATGTGCATGTTTCATTTTCATTTGAGACAGCTATAAACTGAAGACAAGCCATAACTTTCCTTCTCTTACATTATACCCTGGATGTTCAGGTAACATATAAAGTATTTGACACATTTTTATACCTTATGTATGTATCTGCCACGGTTTGACTTCTTGATTTATCTCTTAAGAAATTCTTCTGCTCTCTCCTATTTACATTACTATCTACCTGTCAAAATCTCAGTCCTGCTACCTTTCTCTCTTTCCCAGCTGAAATACAGCTACATGGTTTTGTTATGCCCATTCAAGCCTCAATCTTCCTCTACCCTGAACTTTCAGAATTCCTCCTTGCAAATCCCACATTTACTCCATTTGTTGATAGTGCATATCTTCAGATCTCAGGTAAAATTCAGGTGGTATTTATCATTAAAGATTTTAAAAATCCAATAGAATATCAGCCTCTACCTGGTGCAAAGTCAGTTCAAATTACTGAACTTGCAGCTTTCATGAGGGCCTGTTCCTTGTCTAAAACAAGATATTTAACATCTATATGGATATCAGTTATGATTTTGGGGTAGTATATGATTTTGGTATGTTATGGAAAACTAGATGACTTTTTTCTTTCCCTTTTTTCCCCTTATTTTTCCCTCTTTTATGTTTTTTGAGAAAAGAACATACTATACAGCCCAGGTTGACCTTGAACTCCCAATTCTCCTGCCTCAGCCTCCCAAGTGCTGGGATTGCAGGCATGTGCCACCACGCTCAGAAAACCAGAGGATTTAAGACAATGGCTGAGACACCAATTAAAATGGAAACTAAAAATGGAAAACCAGTGTCTGAACTCTTAGAAACTTTGCTATTGCCAATGTAATAGTGGTACTTGTGTTAGAAGCTCATGCTGATGATAAAACCCCTAAAGCAAAAGGAAATTTGCTGGCTGTTAGATGTGCTAAACTAGCAGCACATAAAGGTGTTTCACTGCTATTGTAATCAAATAAGATTTTAAATATATTCTGATTATACCTGATCTTCTAATTTACATACTTTAAACTTCCTAATTTAAAGATCCTGAACATGAAAAGTCCATTTGGATACAAGTTAGATACGTTATCCAACCAGATGGACTTTGGAAATACTCAACAACTTGGATTTGCTTCAGTCTCTCTTCTGGTTTTTACAAAATCAATTATGGAAGAAAGACACTAAATTCACTCTTCTGCCAAAATTAATGGGGAAACCATACTTCCTATCTGGATCAAGTGGTGGTTTCTTGGTCTACCTCTCATAAAATTAACTTTGGTAGAGTTGTAATGGTGTGGCAGTTGGACATCTTGCTCATTGATAATTAACATTTTTTACTGCTTAATCTGACTCAATGGTACCTCACAACAACAACAACAATAACAAATCTCAGAATATGAATATATTCTTCATATCATATGCATGTTCGCTCACTAGCCTGATGCTTGTCCTTGTTTAATGGGTTTAATAAGTGTGTCCCCTAAAATTCATATGTTGAAATTCTAACCACCAAGTTATGAATGCAATTTTTAGGTAGCCAGGTTTTTGGGAGACATGAGTAGAGTGCTGATACATGGGATTAGTGTTCTTATATAATAGGCCCAGAGCTCCTCTGTCATCCCTCTCACCATCTGAGGACACAACAAGAAATGTCTTATATGATCCTGGATATAGAAGATCACCAAATTCAGAATCTGCTGGCACCTTGATCTTAGAGTTTTCAGTCTCCACAACTGTGAGAAATAAATTTTCATTGTTTATAAGTCACCTGTTCAGATTATTTTGTTATAGCAGCCTGAATGGACTAAGACATCTCAGAAGCATACAACTGCCACTATGGTTGCAAAATTTTGTTAGAACAAATACTCTGCATGTAAGTAATTCCACTGTCTCTTTTATGGAACCAAGAGACTAATTTCACTGGTAAATTCATCCCAAAAGTCCAACCATTTCTTCCTGTATCCTTCAAATGACATTGTCCCCATAATTCTGGTCATCTGGAATGATAAGGAAAGTAGATGGAGTCTTAAAATTAAAGCTTGCCAATCAATTGAAGAACTCAATTTCCTCTCCCACAGAAAAAAAATTGATCCTGGTTTTCCCCTAGTCCTTCCTGATGGGTCAAAGTAACTGCCCCCATATGCTTAAACAAATGTCCAACCCATGATAATTCCCCATTCTATGTGAGCCCTTGAAGATTCTAAAATATTGCAAGGAACTTCTTAATTATACCCACATTTATCATCAAGAGGTTGTAGTTGCTTTTCTTCCAGTTCTTCCATCCAAACCACTACATAACCTAAAAATGACAAATTTAGTTTTCTGGAGATGACCTCTTTTGAAAACTAATCTTAAATCCTGGAGAAAGGGCCTTTACTACACACACACAGTGTGTGTGTGTGTGTGTGTTTTAACCACTATCACTGCTTACAAACAGTAAGGAGTTTGCCCAGGATTCATGTTTCCCAACTGACAGTGTATAAATGCTTCTGTGAATAGAAATATACTCCAACTGGAGATCTTAAACAGAGGATCCCTTGAGAGACCCCAAGAAGCAGAAGCAGAGTTCCAAAAGTAAGAAAACTTTAAGACAATCTAATGTCAACACAAAGTGGTTAACTTCCCTGTAAGATGCTGAAACGAGACTCCCTTGGATACCTTTACCCATCTCCATTGTCATGATTCCTATTGCCTTCCTTCTTCATCCTCTTTCTCTATCCTTTCCGCATCCCCTTTGCTATTCATATAACTCTTCTTGATGGAGCCATAACTTTCCATAATGAGCTTGACATTGCACTATCTCTTCACTTTCTCCAACATGAGCTGTTTTTTTTTTCTTTAATTCCTCCATCCCTGGAATGACCCTGGAATCCATGATATTCCTTCACTCAATTTATAGCATAATCTCATGTTACTTTTGATTGCTGGCTGTTTATTCTTTTTCCTTTGAAATTCCCTGCTTTTCCCTAAATCTTAAAGTTGTTTCAAATTTAAAGTCATCTTTTGTCTTGTTCTAAGAGACCTTTTGCTTTTTATTCTAGTCTTCAAAGAGAACCTCTTATAACCCCAATCGTTTTCAAAAAGGCAATGGTCTTTCTACAATAACATAACTAACATCCATTCATGGGCCTATGTATTTGTAAGCATATCTGCTTTGCCACCAATACCTATACCTACACTATTTCCATAAGAGGCAAGAGTATATATTTCTGGCCTTGTCATATGAGTCAAGCAGACCTAACTGGTCCTAAGCATATTTTTTCATGGAGTTTTGGGGATTGTTTGCTCTGTATGCAACAATATGATCACTTTTCTCTTCCCCCCTGGATGAGACAATATCTCTTATCAAAAGGGTTCATATGAATTCCAAGGTGCCAATCCATGAGACAATTATTACCATGCACACTGGATAGCCCCTAATGAGGCATATCTTATTTGTGGCAGCTATGCCTATTGGTATCTGTCTGCTACTTGAACTGGGGCCTTTTATCTAGCTAATCTAATTAGTCCTTATCAAATCTTTAACCATTGTGTACTCTTTTTTTCTCATTACCGTTTCTTCCAATCTAAGTTTTCAGTCACCAGATTAGCCAAAAGGTCTACAAAAACATGTTGCAATGACAACTTTAGGCACCTAATCCCTGCCCCAGAAGCATGCTGTGAACTTAGTTTCTCACCAGGTTTTTAAGAAGCCTTGGGATAAAGGCTAAACAATTGACACTTGACTGCTGCAGCTGATAATGAACAATATAAGCAATCTCTATGTCGAGAGCTGCTACTGGCTTCACTAAGCAATTTACTGGAACCTCTGCAACTTCCTTGCTCTGTTTCAGGAAATATCTATGACTGTACACAATTGTACCCAAACTACTGACATCATTGCTTGTTGTTGTTGTTAGGTGCCCTCCAGTTGAGTCCAACTCATAATAAGCCTATGTACAGCAGATCTAAACACTCCCCAATTCTGTTCCAGGCACACAATCTTATTTATATTTAAGCCCAGTGTTGCAGACACGGTGTCAATCCATCTGGTGGAGGGTTTTCCTTTTTTTCTTTGACCTGCCACTCTCCCAAACATATCTTTCTCCAGGGATTGGTATCTCCTGACTATATATCCGAAATATGTAAGACACAGTCTAGCAATCCTTGCTTCCAAGGAGCACTCTGGTTGCACTTCTTCTAGGACAGTTCTGTTTGTTCTTTTGACAGTTCTTTTGACATCATTGCTAGAGAACTACAGTGGTTTGTCCTTCATAATCATCTGGCACTGACCATGATCCTGGCTTTCTGAGGGGCCACTTAAGTATTCTCAGAATTCTCTCAGATGTCTATGCCAGCACAAAAGGATTCAGACCACAAAGTGGAACTTTGGCAGATTACCAGTGTTGTCCCCACTCTCCTGTCTGAAGGAAGACACTCCTGGCCCAACCTCTTTGAATTTCAGGTGACAACCTTATGACTTCAGATCTTGGTTTTAATTATATGTTCAACTTTAAAGGATTCTTTTTATTTCTATGTATACCTCTTTTTAAATGTCTAATCACTCAGATCCTATAACATCTGTCAGTCTCACAGCATGCGCAACATATGACATAGCTAGTCTTTCAGGCAACCTCATCTGTGAAAATGACTTGAGTCACTGGGAGCAGTGGCACACACCTGTAATCCCAGCTGCTCGGGAGGCCGAGGCAAGAGGATCAAAAGTTCGAGGCTAGAGGCAGTCTGTGTAACTTAGTGGGACCCTGTCTTAAAAAGTAAAAAAAAAAAAAAAAAAAAAAAAAAAAAAAAAAAAAAAAAAAAAAAAAAAAACTGGGCTGAGGGTGCAACTCAACAGTCCAACACTTGCAAAGCATGCAAGTGTGAGGTCCTGGGTTCAACTCCCAATATCAGAAAAACAAAACAAAACAAAAACTAAAACTAAAACTAAAACAATGACTTGAGTCAATCTAAACCTAATAATGACTAATAACATTTCAGAACAGACTTTGTCTTTTAAACAATAAGTGAAAGGGACTGACCAAGTGTTCCCAATTCCCATTTCTTACTGTGTTTTGTTTCTGCCAGGCATTAGTTAAATTTCTCTCCTTCCTCTAGGCCCTAGAAGTCTTCTTGTTCCCAAACAAGAGCAATGACCAAAAAGGGCACTAATTTCCTTAACAGTTTTTCCTGGGACATTGATTAGCCACAGAGGGACCTTTCTTTTCAGACCTTACTGATCACTTCTGATGAATCTCAACACTTTCCTTAAAAGATCATTTATATTATACTCTACTAAATTAATACCTTTTACTGTTTGGTTTTGAGACACTTGTAGATTTCTGAGATTGGAATGTTATTTGTATTACAATAGTGTTTATTCTGAATCACCCCTCTCCTTTGTAAGTCTCAATTTGTTTTTATCTGGCAGCAATTATCACACAATTTGTATTATCAAAACAAAACAAAAAGAAAAAAGTAAAGGGGGTTAGAACTTAAATACCTATAAAGAAAAATAAAGTTGTGGTTTGTGATGATCAGGAAATAAAATAAATAAACCAGATAGGACCATAGCATCCTATCCCAACTGATTTCAGAATGTAAGTAGGGTTGAGCCCTGTTAGTCCTTGAGTGGGAGACTGCCTGGGAATACCAGGGCTGCAGGCTAGGGAGTAGAACAAGGCAACCCACTCCCAAAACAATCAGCCATTGAAAACCCTATGAATAGCAGAGAAACACTGACATAGTGCTGGGCACAACACAATGTTGGGGAGTGTTTGGTCTGTTGTTCATAGGGTCACTATTAGTTGGACCCAGCTCAACAGCATCAAACAGTACAACAACCAAAAGGATACATCTATTCTAAAACAATTTTTTGAATATATATTATTAAAGGGAGGAAATTGGAAGATAGTACAGTCTAACTTAATTTATGCAAAGCCTAAAAGTCTCCAAAATATTCTATTTTCTATCTACATATACATATGTACTTGTGCATTAAAAGTACAAGTATATTTAAATAATGCACCAATTCTATCTGAGGAGAAAGGAAAGGGAATATTTGGGCAGAGAGACAAAGTAGATCTATGTTGGGCCAATAAATTTTTCAGCTCTGTAAAAATAAAATACGAATATAGCACAATGTTAACATTTCTTAAATCTAGGTGACAGGAACATGGGAACTTATTGTATTACTCTTTACATGTTTTGTATATTTCAAAATATGTCAAACAAGCATTAAAGAAAACAGTAGAACATCAAGGACTCCTGACAGTAAAACGTTTTCTCTGAAGCAACACTCCCTAGCAAATGCAAATGTAGCAGTTCTTACCCTGTGCCTGGAGAAGGGATACACAGAAGAGTTCCTAATAATTTGTAGTCAATTGGGATAATTTTCCCATCACTTTGACTCATTTATTAAAATGGAATTCTACATCATGGATATTTCTGGTAATGACCTCTTATGTTATCAAAACATAAAAATCAAATACATATTCTTTTAAATCAAGTGCTTTATAAAGAAAGGGATATTTGAATATGGTATTTATTTTGTTCCCTTATTTCAAAATACAGGGGTTTGCTAATGAAGAATAGAAAATTATCACATGCCTTTAATTCCATCTGCTTTTCTTGGGCAGGGAAAATCAATGCATAAAACCAAAAGACAGCTATCATTAAAGCTTTTAAAATCTTATATCCCTTAGAAGAACATTTTAAAATTATTTATCTTTTCACACTTTTTAAAATTTGCATGTAATTTTAAAAAATCAAATTGAAATAAATGCCAAGAATGTATTTTTTGGTTGAATACATTCTAGAATTTCCTGATTTTGCTCTTATGCTTGTTCAGTACATGCAGATGAATTTCAAAGGGATAAAAGTGGGGTTAGTTGTGTCAGGGCTCAGGACAAGAAATCCTAAAATATTATACCTTGGCATACTAAGCATTTTTAAAGAAATAAATTGAGGAAGCTGTAGTAGCAGGAAGCTCTCCTTGACCTTCTCCTACTGCTTTCTCCAAAAGTAGGCCATAGAAATGAAAAGTCTCCTTACCCTTTTTCCAGTGAAGCTTGCCATAAAATGTAGTTAATCTTCCTTTGAAGTAGCTTGTAAGACGCTCATTCAAAAGGGACCCTCCTTATACAGGAGGGAAGAAATGTTCTTAACTCTGAATATACAGAGCTTACACAAACATCCAAACAGCCAGGGCTTTCTGAGCTTTCCAGTTTATTACCATTAGACAATACTTCCTTTAGTCTAATCATGTTTTTCCTCAACTATCCACTTTGTCATTATACTTAACATAAAAGATACACAGATTTCTCTGTTTCTTTGGATCTTACTTTCCTTCTGAGGGTTCCCATGTCATATAAAGTTTATTAGAGAAATTTATATACACTTCTCTTGTTTATTTATCCTTGTCAATATTATCTTCAGGTCCAGCCAGGAACTGTAAGAGGGTTGAAGAAATCTTCCTTCCCTAGGGTTGAAAGATTTTATTTTATTTCATATTAGGAGAATAAAAAAATTTCTTTTTTTTTAATTGGGTTATTTTTATTCTTGTTATTAAGTAGTTTGAGGAGCTTTTTAAATGTATTTTGAGTATTGTCCCATTATCTGATGTATTATTTGTGATACTTTTCCCTAATCCCTGGGGTGTGGGAGAAGGATGTGTCAGTCCACTCTTGAAACAGTCCCAAAGTAATCAGGCAGTGAAAACTCTAGGAGGGTTGTTATGAGTCAGACAAGACTCAATGACACCTATCAACAATAATGCCTAAGGTTTCTCTTACTCTGTAAACTGTGTGTTTGCTTGTTCGTGTTTTGTTGTTTTTAATGCAACAACTTTTAAATTTGATGTGATCTCATTTTTCTATTTTTGGTTTTGCTGCCTGTTAGAGGCACAATTATTTCCTTTGGCTGCTCACTTTCCATATGCATCCTTCTGCCATATATAAACTCCTCTATGACAACAAGAGCACTCTGTGTTTTCCACTAGCAAGATACACTGTACAAGTGAAGAAGTTCTCAAACTTTCTCCAAAATGCACAATCCCAACAGTCATTGTTCCCACAAGTTTGCTTGCAGTCCCACTGCATATTCTATTACCTATACATTAAATTGTAAACTAAGTTTCTAAAACTTTGTATAGAATTATAATGGAATTAATAATATAGACAAATAAAATATTCACATGTATTAATTATCACACAAATATTAGATGCAAAGACTACAAAGCTATTACAGTCCTAATTTTTGTAGTAGGTCATAAAACCTAGTTGACAATGAGGACTTCCTTCCTCCATCACTTTTTGCCTATTTATCCCCAAATCAGCTAGGACCTAAGCTGACTTTATCTGGCTGAATGATTCAAAACTTTCTTCTAAAGGACTGCATCCTGGTATATTTTGCCTTCATTTTCTGACATTGTAGTTTAACCTTTATTCTTGAAAATGGAAGTGCTAAGAGGCACCCTAGAGAATTCTCCAGCTTGTGAATATTGTCCCATTGTAGAACAGCAACTTAATTCCTCATTTATAACTGGGATCCATCTTTCCTGCCAGTGGAGAAATCCTCTGCCCTGTCTTTTCTTTAAGGCACAAGAATCCCAGATATTTAGATATCAGTCTCATTTTCCAATACACTGAAGTCACTGCTCTCTTCAATGGTAAGAGTACCTCTCCCTTGGGAACTGAGACCTCCAAACCAGCAATGCTTATGGTTTTTTCTATGAGAACCAAATATTCTGCTATTAGGTTTGGTGTAGAAAGCCACTCTTACTTCTTGACTTCGAGATCCATGTACTCTGACTATAAAATGTCATTTTATAACAGTCTGTGATTCAGAAGTAGATAACTATACTACATTCTATAAGGCTGAATCTTATCTTTTCAGGAGGTTGTCTACCCACTAGTAGTACAACTGAGTCATCAGTAAATCATTTTACATTTCTAGCAGTTCAACTGTTTTCAAGTGATCTGACACATTTTAAGTTTACTTAAGTTTACTAATCCTGTTAATCCATTGTTGTAGTTCATTTAGTAAAATAAGTTTCTTGATCAGAGTAAATGTTATACAGAATAACATGATGTTTTATAAGACATTGTCTGAGTTTTTGGAAGGTGGTCTATCAGAAACATTATGAGAGGCAGGAAAACCTATGTCCAGAGTACATGTCTACTTGCATCTGGAGGAATATATTCCTACTCTATGATGAAACAATTCTAATGTAATAAAATTTGTATAATGTCCTTAACCTTCATATTCAGGCAAAGGGGACAAATTTAGGGCTTAGTATTCTTCTCAAATGTTGCAAAATTAGACACTAGCCAGCTCCCTTGGCAAAAGAAAATACAATGTTTTTGAGTACAGCCTCTATTCCTGCCAGCATGTCTACTTTATTCATAGGTTCATTTTACAAGTACTAGGATGGCTGGGAATAGTCTTTTGACATTCAGGATATGTAATTTTGTCCAACTTGTTAGGAAGAACCTATTCTACAGGCTGCGATTTTTATTGGATACTCACATCAGACACAAATTCTTCACAGTCTGTGCTCATTCTGAGAGGTCCGTCCACACTTCTTTCCCAAGACTTCTGCATTATCAGTTTTCTACTTTTGTTCTTTGCAAGTCTCTGACCATACAACTAACTAGTTAGTGAATTCCCATGAATTAGTGCAAGTTCATGCTTCTGGACATCTCTATTTCAAACAAGGTAGATAATCAGATGTTAATGGGCTGCTTGGAGGTTTGCCTATTTAAAGACTTCACTCCTCTCCTTACCTCTTTTCAGAATTTCCTGTGAGTTAGGACTATGTTGCTTTATCTATACATTTTAGGCAATCTTTGCAAATAATACAGAACATGTTTGAACCAGGCTTGAGTTTTTTCCCCTTCAGTCAATGATTTTAAGAGATATTCCTCACCCAGAATTCATGAATGTAGATTTATAAAGCAGAGGCAGTGGCAAGAGTTGACCTCAAAGGAGTTTAAACAATCCCCATATATATAATGTATACCTTCTAGACATGCCCTATCTGTTTATTGATCAAAGAGAACTGTGGTTGGATTCTCTTATTTGTGCTAATCACAGGTTCAATATTACATTCCTGCTTGCTACAGATACTTCAATTATCATTGAATCTGCTGGATTATAAGAACCAATGATAGGATGGTTTAAAATGCAGCCTGAGCGTGTTTTACAGTCTTCTCTTTCTCTGATCCTCAGGTGAAACTGCTAGCAATTTATTTTACTCTCTGCATAGATGTGAAGTAGCATATACAAATGTGGTTTATGTTATTCTCAACCTCTACCAAAGGTCTGGAATGTGCTTAGCCTGTATTTAATGGGAGATAGTATAAGAAGCAACAGTTTATCTATATCCATCTATCTATCTGTCTATCACTCTATCTATTTACTATATAAGGTATATATTGCCATGCTTTAGAATACCTACACATGGGAGGTGTGGGCCACTTCATTGTGGTAATGGTACCCTGGATTTTTGCGTGATTTATCATCCACCCTCTAATTTTCATGTGTCTTAGGCATTTAAAACACTTGTTATTTCTTACTTATCAGATCTAATCTGTGTAAGATAGCAGTGTAGTACACCTATATAATGATTTATGGAATGACAAATCATAAAGATCTCCATTGACTATATTATGGCACAGAACAAAATAATTAATGTAGTCTTGGGACAACTCTTTAAAAGTCTATTCTTGACCCCATTGAGTAAAATCAAAGTGCTTTTGATGGCTATTAAACAATGATGCAGTGTGGGAGGAGGCATTATCATGCTGAATTGCTATATACTAAGTGGTAGAGTGCTGCTCCGAAATCTTTGAGGACCCAGGTTCAATCCCCAGCACTGCAAAAACAGGAGGAATATATGGCAATCCACTGCCAAAGCAATCCTGAAACAATCAGCCATTGAAAACCTTATGAGGGTCATTATGAGACAGACCTAACAAGAGAGCTGGAGTTTAGCTCAGTTGGTAGAGTGCTGCTCTGGACTCTCTGAAGCTCCAGGTTTGATCCTCAGCATTGCAAAAACTAGAGCAGGACATGGCAATCCACTCCCAAAGCAATCCTAAAACAATCAGCTATTGAAAACCCTGTGAGGGTTGCCATGAGTTGGACATGATTCAAAGGCATCTAACAACAACAGATGTTAGGATCAATCTTGATTTGCTCCCATACAGACATTGTATCTGGAAGAGCAGCTAAAATAAGAATCATCACCGAATTAAGTTTTTAACAGTTCACAATCATTCTCTGAGATATATCCAAGAACTACAAAGATCAAATTGGTGAGTAAAATGGAGGATAGGATAAGCAGATGTCCCAGATGATGTTAGTACAGATTTTCAAATGAAGGAAAGCTAATTTTCTCAGAAAGCAACACTTCCACTGGTAAGGGAGGATCAAAGTGACATGGGTGTTCAAGGTTGTTTCAGGGTTGGAATCCCTCTCATTCTGAATCAGTGTCTTGATCATTATACAAGAAATACTGAACACTGTGAATTCAACTGGCATTGTAATTCAGCAACAAGTAAAATTATATTTTTAAATTCAAGATTTCAGCAGTTTTAGCCTCCTGGATGCAAGAAATAAGAAATCCATTTATAGATGTCATGGCAGTTCTCTGGTTGTCAAACGCTTTCTAAAACTGATATTAAAGGACTCAATCTTGTCATTTTCTTTCCGTAAGTGATCTTATACACTATTGAAGACTACTCACCATAGGGTTCCCATCATTGTCACTACCACTATGTAGTTACAGCCTGGCTCTCAAAGAACTTATTTCAGTTAACACTTTATTACCATTAACCTGAGTTTATTACTTGATTATTTGTAATGTCAGTTTATCTCACTGATTTCTTATAACACTTTTTCAATTGATAGGGATTTTAGGACTCTGTTTAAGACCAAAGGCATGACCAAAACAACCCCTCAAATCCCATATTTGCAAGTTTATCTCATAAGATCACTTCTAGTTCAAATTTTATATTAGTAGTGGGCAAATCAGGAGCCAAAACCCATAGAGCAATTTGAATAGGGAAATGTTATGAAAACGTATCAAAACAGGGTATTGTAGTAATGGTATGTTAGCTACCATGGGTAAAGAGGACCCTAAAGAATTCAGATTCTACAGGGAAAATATTAAACAATGCATGAAACATCAAAAGAAGTTGGAAGGAAGGCACAGAGTCATTATACAAAAAAGAATTGGTGAATGACCAACCATTTCAAGAGGTTGCATATGAAGAGGAACCAATGGTGTTGAAGGACAAAGTGGAAGCCGACTTGAAAGAACTGGGGAAACACAAGGCTCCAGGAATTGATGGGATACCAATAGAGATTTCAACAAACAGATGCAGCACTGGAGGTGTTAACATGTTTATGCCAACAGATTTGGAAAACAGCTACCTGGCCAACTAACTGGAAGAGATCTGTATTTGCGCCTATTCCAAAAAAGGGGATCCACCTGAATATGGAAACTACTGGACAATATCATTAATGTCACACACAAGCAAAATTTTACTAAAGATCATTCAAAAGTGACTGCAGCAGTATATAGATAGGGAACTAACAGAAAATCAAGCGGGATTTAGAAGAAGGCGGGGAACAAGGGACATCATTGCTGATGTCAGGTGGATATTAGCCAAAAGCAGAGAATATCAGAAAGATTTCTATCTATGTTTTATTGACTATGCAAAGGAATTTGACTGTGTGGATCATAACAAATTATTGATAACACTTTGGAAAATGGAAATACCAGAGCACCTAATTGTAATCATGAGAAATCTGTACATGAACCAGGAGGCAGTTGTTCAAATAGAAGAAAGAAACTCAGCCTAGTTTAAAGTTGAGAAAGATGTGCATTGGAGCTATATACTTTCATCATATCTCTTCAATTTCTATGCTGAGCAAATAATCCGAGAAGCCAGACTTTATGAGGAAGAATGCAGCATCTTCCTGCCGCATTGACTCATTAACAACCTGCATTAGGCAGATGACACAACTCTCCTTGCTGAAAGTGAAGAGGATTTAAAACATTTATGGATGAAGATCAAAGATCATAGCCTTCAATATGGGTTGTGACTAAACATCAACAAAACAAAAACCCTTATGACTGGATCAGTATGCAACTTCACAATAAATGGAGAAAAGATTGATATTGTTTAAGATTTTGATTTGCTTGGTTTTATAACCAACACCTGTGAAGCAGCAGTCAAGAAATCAAAAGACGGATTGCTCTAGGAAATGCTGTGGCAAAAGATCTCTTTAGGATATTGAAAAGTAAGGATGTCACAATGAAGATAAAGGTACATATGACTCATGCCATGGTGTTTTCAGTAGCATCATATGGTTCTGAAAGCTGGACATTAAAAAAGGGAGACAGGAAAAGAATTGATGCTTTTGAATTATGTTGTGAGAGAAGTTTATTGAATATACCATGGACTGCCAAAGGAACCAACAGATCTGTCCTAGAAGAAGTGCAACCAGAGTGCTCCTTGGAAGCAAGGATGGCCAGACTGTGGCTTACATTTTGGACATGTAGTCAGGAGAGATCAATCCCTGGAGAAAGACATAATGTTTGGGAGAGTAGCAGGTCAACAAAAAAAAAAAAAAAAAAAAAAAAAAAAAAGGAAAACCCTCCACTAGATGGATTGACACAGTGTCTGCAACAATGGGCTTAAATATAAATAAGATCATGTGCCTGGCACAGAATCGGGAAGTGTTTTGATCTGCTCTACATAGGGTCACTATGAGTCGGAGTGGAATAGACAGCACCTAACAACAACAACAACAACCATAAGATCCTAGTCTGCCAATGCCACATCTGTAGCACTATATATATATGCTGGGATTTAGCTCAGTTGGTAGAGCACCACTCTGCAGTCTCTGAAGTCTCGAGCTCAATTCCTAGCACTGCAAAAATGGGAGACAAATGTGGCAATCCTCCCAAAGCAATCCTGAAACAATCAGCCATTGAAAACCCTATAAGAGTCACTATGAGTTGGACATGACAGCACCTAACAACAACAAGATACACACACATGCACATTATAGTATATATTTTCTGGAAATACAACTATTTCCTACTCCTTTTCATGAAGATTTTATTTAAGATAAAGCTTTTAACAGTACAAATATATAATTCTTACACTATAGATCATCCTTTGAATTTAAATAAAAGCAGATTCACAGATAGTCCATATAATATCATTTATTTGGGGTTTAAGCAAGAAATGCCTTATAAAGTCTCCTACAAACTCCAGGAGGATTAGTCTTTGATTCAGTTTCTGAAATTGTCATTGTGAAGAGAATATATCTAAATATGACTCAAAGATATTGAAATTGTTTACAAATGACTTGAAGTGTAATTTCAATTTTTTCTGGTGTCTACATATATGGAAGAATGAAATTGCCACTCAGTATTTGAAATAAAAACCTATTTATTTCTTGCTCAGCAATGGAGGGCTATACTTATAAGGTACAGGATTTCTGCACAAAGATTATTGCTGATCTTATATATGAATTTTATATCTCCCATTAAAAGTATGTCAGCACCTATTGGCCTTTTAAAAGTGACAATGTTTAGAAATTAGATGACTTTTGGCCTTAATTACAGATTCTGGCTGCCAAAATCAGAAGTATGGGACAGCCAGGTAAGGTGACACATGCCTGTAACCCCAGCTACTCAGCAGGCAAAGCAGAAGGATGGCAAGTTCAAGGCCAGAGGCAGCCTGTATAACTTATGGAGGCCCTATCTCAAGATAGCCATAGCCTTGTGGCATCTAATCCCATCAGATCAGTGATGAAAATATCTATTAATCTTTTGGTGTGGACAAAATATGCTTAAATTTTCATATATACAGCATTTATAGTAACAGGACACATTTATAATAACAGTAATCATGAATAAGCCAGCAGCCATACCACTGTGGCATCCAATCCTGTCAGATCTCTGAAGCTAAGTAAGGTTATGCCTGGTTAGTACTAGGATGGGAGACTGCCTGGGAACAACAGGTACTGTAGGCTTGGGAGTAGGACCTGGCAACCCACTCCCAAAAATCAGTCTGCCATTGAAAACCCTATGAATAGCAGAGATGCACTGACAATAGTGTTTCCTCTGTTGTACATAGGGTCATTATGAGTCAGATACCAATTCAAGGGCACCTAACAACAACAACAATCTCAAGATAAAATATAAAAATAGCCACGCCAGAGGTGTAGCTGAGTGGTAAAGTGTTTACAAACTATGTGGGAAGCCCTGGGTTCAGCTCTCAAGTGCTGCAAAAATAAATAAATAAAATAAAATAATAAGAACTATGTAGGCTCTTATTCTCATTTATTAATTGAGAAAGTTTTAAAATCAGTTTGGAAATATATTGTTATTAAGGCCAAATAAGAACTTATATTTGTGTAAGAGAACAGAAACATTTTATGCTCAAATAAAACAACTAGAAATAAATCTTTGAGTAATTAGAAATGCAGCTTTTCCATCTCCATTGTGTGATATACTAGTTGACAATAGTACTAGAAGAAAAGATATTCCAGGTTTGTTGTAAAAAAATAAAGAAAAAAAAAACTGCTTGTGTGGGAGACAGGCTTAAAAAAAAAGACAACACCCTACAGTGACATTTTATAGTTTCCCCATGCTGTGAATAATAACTATAAATTAATTCAAAAAAGCAAATTTAAGTTGCTGCCTTTTTACAGAGACTGAAAATATCTATACATACTTATTTTAATCATACTAACAGTAACAAGTCATCATTGTATTTTTAGCTCCTATTGAAATATATCATTTTCTATTAATACATCTTTACTCCAATTGTATGAAAGAAACAAAAAAACACAATTAAAATTTTAATTTTTTTATATTGAATGAGACTACTTCAGAGTTTATGCAATATTTTACTAAGAAATTGAACTTCTATCTTCCTGTAGATATCCTCTATATCAATCTAACAAAAATGAATATAGAAAACTAGGTATCTCCCATCTAGTTATCTTCAAAACTTCTTTTCCAAAAAGAGCTAAAAGTTGTTATATTAGAGATGGGAAAAGGGATTGGAACTACATTTTGCTGAACCCTGCTATATTTCCAGATTCTATTCTATATAATCTGTTTTCTCATGTTATATATATTAATATTCAAAGTAGCTGTTCTATTTCTTTTACTATTACGTGTACATGAATAAGTAATCTTTATTGTCAGACATTTTCTAGACAAACAAGCTAGACTCAGAGATATTAAATAATAAGTTTCTTTAGTCAAAAAATAAACTGAGGGAGCTGGAACTCAAATCCAGCCCTGTCAAACATCTAAGCCCATGGTAGTTCTACAGCAAAATAAAATTAAATCTCACCTCCTGTATCTCTCTTCATTGCAAATTAATCTTCTCCTTGGCGAATTATTCTATACTGTGAATATCAACAATATTTAACTATGGAACTTTTAATTTGTCATGTATCTTCTACATGGCTTTTGTGCGAGAACTGGATTTTTGAAGTGGGTTATGAGGTTTATGACTCAATTACACTCTTTGACAAATATTACGTATGGAGTTTCCCCTTGCCCTACAAATTGAGCCATATACCATCCACACTAAAGTGCTTGCCCTGGAGGAATTCAAGTAGGGCAGCTCTAATAGCCTATTTTGTTTTTTAAAGTGTCGGCATCCAGCTTATTGGAAGGTACAAGATAAAACAATGCTTCCCCCTATTCAGCAAATGATGCCACATTTCTTGTTGTTTTCCAATTTTCTGCCTCTGTGTAGTGCTCCATGACTTTCCAACTACAATTGTGACTGTGCTGGGAAGTTCATTAGTCAATTCCCTCAACGCCCAGGGATCCGTTTTATTTGGTCCTGCTGGTTTATGTATGTTCACATTTTAAGAAAAGTATTCCCTGGTGAGTTTTAGTCAGTAGTTATTCTTTCATTTCTTTCCAATTCTGTGAACTTCATTTTCTTTGCCAGAATTGCTTTCTTAGGTTGTTACACTGTTTTCAGTTTTTATTTTCTTTTTGTTTCTTGTGAAACATGGACTTTGAAAAATCAGCTAATTTTCTCATTGTTTCAGAAAACCTGCTCATTTATATACTATTTTTTGTTATTGAAATCTATGATTTCTAATATTACTTTCAATTCCATTATTATTATTGAGTGCCTCTTTTCCCTTATTATAGATTCTACTCCATTTTTTTCCTTTCATCTTTATTTATTTATTTAAACAGTACAGGGAGGTTGGACTCAGGGCCATGCACATGCTAGGCAACTGCTCTACCAGAGCTGCACCCTAATCCCCATTTTTATTTTTGATTTTGAGGCATAGTCTCACTAAGTTGCATAGGCTGCTTCTGGCTTCAAACCTGTAATCCTCCTGCTTCCACCTTCCAAGTTGCTGTGATTACAGATGTGTGCCACATTGTCTGTTTTCCCTTCATCTTTATACTTCTTTAGTAGTAGAGTATATTGTAGTTTACATTTCTACTCATTTAGCATATGGATACTCCAGCTCCAAACTTTCATATCTAAATTATCTACTAAATTGCTTAATGGAATAACATCCATGTTGTTATTGTTGTTAGGTGCCATACAGTCATGTCCCACTCATACTGACTCTATGTACAACCAAAGGAAACACTCCCCAACACTGTGCCCATACAGTCATGTCCCACTCATACTGACTCTATGTACAACTGAAGGAAACACTCCCCAACACTGTGCCATGCCCAGCACTATGTTAGTTCTTCTCTGCTATTCCTAGTTGTCAATGGCTAATCATTTCAGCAGTGGGTTGCCAAGTCCTTCTCCCTAACATCCATAGATAGGGGGAAAATAACAAGGCAGTATTTAGGGTATACATGTGCGTATTATTAACATGGGGCTATAAATTATGAAGGATCTTTGTGTTACCTGAATCCAAGATCCAGAGGGCTAAACTTATTATTGTTGTTAGATGTGGTGGAGTCAGGTCCTACTCATAGAGACCTTATGTACAACAGATGAAACACCACCTGACACTGTGCCATCCCTGGTACTACTGTCAATGCTTCTCTGATATTCATAGGGTTTTCAATGGCTGATATTTTTTCTGGGGGTGGCCTGCCAGGTCATTTTCCAAAGCATACAGCATCTGGTGTTCTCAGGTAGTCTCCCATCCAAGTACTAAGCAGGCCCAACCCTGCTTAGCATCAGAGATCTGATGGGATCAGATGCCATAGTGATACAGCTGCAGACTTAAACTTATAGTTCATGAATTGTTGTTGTTGTTAGGTGCCTTTGAGTTGGGTCTGACTCACAGCGACCTTCATAGAATTTATAATGGCTGATTATTTGGGGATTTTTTGGGGAATGTGTTGCCATATCTTCCAGTTTTTACATTGCTGGGGATCAAAGGCAGGGCTGCAGAGAGAGCAGAGCAGTTCTCTACCAAATGAGCTGAACCTCAGCCCCATAGTTCATCAATAATGTCACCTAAATATTAAGTTGTTGTTGTTTTTGTTAGGTGTCATTGAGTCGGTATCTGACTCATAGTGACCCTCATAGGGTTTTCAGGATTGTCTTGGAAGTGGCTTGCCAGGTCCTTCTCCCATTTTTGTGGTGCTGGGAATTGAACTCGGGACCTCAGAGACTGCAGCGCAGTGCTCTACCAACCGAGCTAAATCCCAGCCCCAAAATATTAAGTATATTAAGCCTTATTCACAAGCACTCTTGTTTATCAAAAAGAGAAGAGACACTAGTTGTGAGAGAACTAACCGCACCAGAGATATGCACAGCTTCCATTGAGCTGTGTTTCTGACATCATATATTGGCGATTACCCTTCCATTTATAAAATTCTTTTTTGGGAACCAGCCAACATTAATTCCAACTGTGATTCACACAAGTGTTGGGCATTCCTTTCAGATTCCAGACAAGTTTATAACTGCTTTTATAATGTCAAATGTCTTCTCACAATCCTGTTTAGCTCTTAATCTGTATCTTCTTTTCTCACTACCTGAAGGTACTACAATACTTGCATTTGAAAATACTGGTTTCTTTTGATGTGATTTATCAAACTTGTTGTTGTTGTTGTTGTTGTTGTTGTTGTTGTTGTTGTTGAACCCAGGGCCTCTCACATACTTTTTGCATGTGTTCTACCACTGACCTGCACACCAACCCCTTTTTAATTTTTTTATCTTAAGTCAGAGTTACACAGGCTGCATCTGTCCTAGAACCTGTCATCCTTCTGCCCCCATCTCCCAAATTACTGGGATTACAGGCTTAAGCCCCCATGCCCAGCAATTTTTCAGTCTTAATGAATCAAAATCTTTACCTAGACACCAAACAACATGGAACAATGAGAGCTTACAATGGAATAAGCAGCACACATACTACAGTATACACTGAAATAGGATCTCACAATAAAGGACTTCTTCTATTGCACATACTCAGATAGGATAACATAATAAAATGCTTATTAACAGAGAACATTTCAACATGGGGTGACGACTCTCATTGATAAGAGTTTACAGTGTAGTCTACTGGTCTAGTTATACTTGCTCAAGAATATAAGTATAAACTATATGGAAATTATGTAATGGAACTGTGCTGTCTTTTAATGGCAATGTACACATTTAATTGTACATATTGTCTAAGTATACTTACATATTTATATATGTATATGTATATCACATTCATGACATTGATGAATGTTCTACCATAAAGACAAATAACATTATGGGTTGTGAAATGTCACATACATATTTTTGTTCACAAATTTCAACTAATATTTATTAGGAGCATAACCTCTATTGTTAAATCACATATATTTTCTCTCTAATTATTATGATTACATAGAAAATATGGCAATATCAGCAGAGAACATAATATAGCAAAATGAAAGAATGCAGAGCATAGTTTTAGTTAAGTATGAGGGTATAATAAATATATTTTAAGATATGCAATAACCGCAAAATCTAGACAAATTAAAATAATATTGATTAGTTTATTCTGCACAGAATTTACAAGATATCAGTCACATTCCTAATTTAAAGTATCTAATTATGTTGTGTATTTTTTTTATTTTTATTTAAGTGATTGTTGACTTTTGGGAAGCTCCAACCCTAGTATCACTTTTCTGTACATTGTGCATTTAAATACACCCCATATTACATTTTAAATGTGTCCCTTTCTTAGACAGTATGTTTTATTTTCCCTATATATG